>JAKMWT010000240.1:0-89522 GCA_025327155.1 Colletotrichum sp. SAR 10_75 | reverse complement strand
CCCTCCCCCTCTCTCCCCCCGGGGACCCCATCAACAAACACCTCAACTCCCTCACACACACACAAACAAACCCCGGTCTCGCGCTCCCCAACAATGCCAAGCGCAACGACCCCGCCCGGCTCCGGCCCGGACACCACCCTCCACCTCCCGCGCATCCTCTGCCTCCACGGCGGCGGCGTCAACGCCGCCGTCTTCAAGGTGCAGTGCCGCGCCCTCATCGCGCGCCTGCGCCCGCACTTCCGCCTCGTCTTCGCCGAGGGCCCCTTCATCTGCGCCCCGCACCACGACATCGTCTCCGTCTACGGCGACTACGGGCCCTTCCGCCGCTGGCTGCGCTGGCTGCCCGAGCACCAGCCCGTCGTCGACGCCGAGACCGCCTCCGCCGAGATCCACTTCCAGCTGCGCATGGCCATGGACGACGACGACGCCCTCGGCGCCACCGGCGAGTGGGTCGGCCTGCTGGGCTTCTCGCAGGGCGCCAAGATCAGCGCCAGCCTGATGTACACGCAGCAGATGCTGCGCCAGAAGTACGGCCGCCGCATCGCGAGCGCGGGCGGCAGCGCGGACTGGAAGTTCGGCGTGCTCCTTGCGGGGCGCGCGCCGCTGATCGTGCTGGACGACAGGATAGACGCGCCGCAGGGCGTGGGCGACGCGGCGGAGGCGAGCGTGGTGTTTGACGACTGGCCGAACGGGAGCGGGACGGACCATGTGTTGAGGTTGCCGACGATTCACGTGCATGGGCTGAAGGACCCTGGGTTGGAGCAGCACAGGCGGCTGCTGAAGGAGTACTGCGAGCCGGGGTCGACGAGGCTGGTGGAGTGGGAGGGGAACCACCGGGTGGTCATCAAGACTGTGGATGTTGATGCCGTGGCGAGGCAGGTTTTGGAGCTGGGCGCGGAGTTGGGGCTTGTGAGGGATATCGAGGCATGAATGAATACTGCATAGCGTTGTTTGGTTCTTTGGGCATTTTCATTATTTTGGGTGTATTTACTTTGTTGCGTCTGATGGATATACATAGACCGGAAATACCACGTCGTCGCTTTGTTGTTCTTCATGTCGTGTACACTCCCGTCGGCACATCGTGATACCCTCTCTTGCCCACCACATGCGTCAGCTCGCTCCTCCAGTCCTCGCCGCGCGCAAGCCTCTCGACGACCTTTTCAAACGTCCACTCGGGCCTCCACCCGAGCTCGCGCACCGCCCTGGCCGAGTCGTACACGCGGTCCACGCGGTCCGGGAACCTCCATCCGAGCTTCTCAAACACGGCGCCCGCCGCGGGGACGCACGCCCTATACACGGCCTCCGCGTCGGCCCCGGCGTTCAGCCGCGCGAGGGTGTCCGCGTCGTTGGCGAACGGCGGCGGCGCCGAGACGATGTACTTCGCAAACCCGATGTCGCGGGCGCGGCGCACGGCGCACACGGCGGCAGACACAGCATCGGCGATGTCGAGGCGGCGGTGCGCGAGCTCGCAGACCTTGAGGTTCGCGTCGGCGGGGAACTCGGCGCGGCGGGCGGGGTCGTCGTCCTGCTCGGGGAAGAAGCGCGACGTGCGCAGGACGAGGCAGGGCAGGGATGTGTGCAGGTGGTGCAGGCGGACGAGGTCCTCGGCGGCGGTCTTGGTGGCGCCGTAGATGTTTTTGGGGACGGGCGGAGCGGTAGGTTGAGGTTGTGGAGATGAAGATGAAGGATTCGAGGGACGGGAGGTCGGCGGAGGAGGTTTCGAGGAGGGCGAGGGTGCCGGTGATGTTGGTGTCGATGAAGGCTTGTTTCGGGTGCGAGGCGACGTGGGGTTTGTGCAGGGTTGCGGCGTGGATTATGTGTTTGATGGAGGGGTGGGAGGTGAAGAGGGACGTGAGGGCGGCGCGGTCTGTGATTGAGAGGGTGCGGGTTGTGGTTGAGGAGGGGAGGATGTCGATGCCGAGGGGGGTGTGGCCGTGGGAGGGGAGGGAGAGCATCAGGGCGGCGCCGAGGTGGCCTGAGGAGCCGGTGACGAGGATGTCGTACTCTGGAGAAGACATCGCGGCGATTTGATGACTGGTTGTAGAAGTTGATGTGTTGGAGGAGTTGGTTTGAAGAAGTTGACTTGAAGTAGTTGAGGTTTGGCGATGGTTAGTCATGGTGTTGAGACGTGACTCATTGGTCTGCCGCGCCAAGGGGAGAGTGCCATCCATAGGGCGCGAGTAGCCGCAGACAGCTTGTACCCCATTCGTCTTTGAATTCATTAGCGTCGAAGTGAGGATTCGCAGCATTCTTTCCGAATTTCCCCAGTTGTTTTTCCATGTCTCTCGCCACTTCGAAATCGTCATGGGTTGCTCGTTCTTACAAACACAACTAGTACAGCGGCATACGCTGCCGTGCTAGCCAGTACATCTTTGGCCTCGTCGAGAAAGTAAGCCATCAGTATACCAAAGGCAGTAACAAAAGCTGTCGTTGAGATGAGCGATGCATAGAGCCCGTTTTTCAAAACCATAATCCACATGGGTCCAACGAGAAAGGCGCCCCCGGCTGCCGCAATCACGATACGCTCTTTGAAACCACGATACCATGTCTTTGCGACATTGCTTCCGCGTGTGCCAGTGATTGGGTCGTTGGCACCGGCGGGGCGAACGTCTCACGGTCTCAGGGAGTCAACATGTTTTGCTATGTCTTTGGCCAGGGCACTGTCAATGTTGCAGTTAAGAACGTACTTGTCCACGCCGTATTCTCCTGTAGCAAGAAAGGAATCCCGGATAGCCTGGGAGCGGCTCTCCCCCATGTAGTCATGGTCTCGTAATGCTATAACTGGATTGACCCAACGATTTGGTGCCTCTTACTAGCATAAAAGTAAGAGGTGCGTGTCTCCTAGGTATAGACTAGTGTTTGAGGCTTAAGGACAAAGAACTACATACTGTACTGCTCAAGTGTCAGTTCCCAGCTGGGCGACTCGCCACGTTTGATTCGCATTATCACATCACCCACCAGCTGACACCGCGGCTTCCGAATTTGCGCATGCTGCACCTCAGCGAAGCTGATTCGAAATCACTTTATATCCTCATTAGATGGGGATGTGGAGGTTGATTTTGGTTTCTTGTAACTCACAAATCTTTGTGCTCAACCTGCTAAATGCAGACCCGAAAGAACTCCGCTCGGGCTTCAATTTCGTAATTATATTGTCGATATGATGACACATAACCCATTCACCTGGGTTGTCACAGTCAAGGTTGGTTGGGTCGTCCCGCAGCGGCGTTCTTTATCTATTCTCAGCAGCTACATACTTAAGCAGGCGAAGGCCTCCTTACATGGTGATCGATCACGCCTGCAAGTTCCCATGCCGCCATATTCTATTCTTACCACGCTGATATATATCACTCACATAGATGGGTACCTTCCTAGCACGCAGGAAGAGGGTAAGGAGGGGGAAGTTATAACAGAAGTATCCATAGTCCGTCTTCGTCTCTGTCCTGAACTAAGCCCTCTCTTCGGCCGAACGGCTGATAGCTTAGCAACCACCTTCCTAAAATGTTGAGAGGTGTGGCCTCATAATGGCTATGACAAGATCCTAATAATCCCTTGCTGTAATCGTGATGCCGGATAACGCGGTGAGTAGCAAGCAGCCCAGGGGGCAGGGGTTGTTTTCTTAAGGTCAGCATCCTCAAAGATCAGGTACAGGTCCGCGTATTGATAGATACAGGCATTTGTAATGCATAATCCTCCTTCAGCGATACGTCAAATCCTCAGAGAGTACAACGCATTCTAGCCAAGTGTAGCTATCTGTTATCATGCAAGGTGTCTCAGGTCGTAATCGCACTAATCACATTCCATACAAAAGTGACGTGCTGAGAATGAGGTTGATTACCTATCCTAACGCCGGGATGGCCGTTGTTGTGCGCACCGCTGCTGCGAGGTATTGACACGTTCTGACAGATGCATGTGGCGTTAGCCGCCCGAAAGTGGAAGTCGTGAGCAAAACCGCCGCTGCTGCGGGGCATCAAGTGGTGTACCTACTGCTGCTAGACGGAGCTCGGCCCCGGGCCCGAGGCCCGAAGACCGGCCCCAAATCCCGTCTTTATAAGGGGTCGACCACACCACCTTTGCAGCCCACAGCGCTCGTATCTAGATCAATCAAGCCACTTCACGCAACTGCCATGCGCGTGCTGTCGTATTTGGGAATGATCCCGTGGGTAGCTTACACACTAGTTCCCTGGAAGGCACTAATTTGCCGGCAAAACACCTCCCGAGGGGCGTCCATTTGGCGGGCCCACTCGTTCGACTTTGACTCCGTGCCTCTAATATAAAAGGGCAAAAAGAAAAGAGAAGATCCCCCCCCAAAATTGAATATCGAATAAGCATATTATTGCAACGTGCTACCTTTAGCTGTCAAACACGATTATTTTGAGGTAGACCGCGTGATCTCAGGGTTATGGAATGGCCTCTTCCTTACCCATATGACTGACAAGTCCCTGAATACTTAATCTGCGCGTTCGCCCGTTCATAGTTATTCCCTTTGCCTGACTCTAGCAATATATCCCCTCACCCGTCTGCTCAGCACTTTACCCAAAAACCTTCAGGTAGAAATACCGAACCAGAACACCATGGCGGAAAAATCAAACCAAGGCCGGAAATCAGCGCTGTTGATAGGCATCAACAAATACAGCAGCTCTGCGTTTGCCGATCTGCGTGGCTGCCTCTCCGACGTGGACGCTACCGAATCATTTCTCACTGAAGTTGCTGGCATCTCCAACATCACCAAACTCATCTCCCCACCGAAAGTGGCCACTGAACACCTCCCAACCCTCGCCAACATCAGGTCCAAGTTCCAGGACCTCGCCCGTGGCGCCCAGCCCGGGGATTTCATCTATATTCACTACTCGGGCCATGGTACCCGCCGCCCAACCGTCTTCGGCGGCCTCAAGGGCGAGCACGAGAACGACGAGTGTCTGGTTCTTGCCAGTAGCAATGACAAGCTCGAAGTCCTCCGTGACGTCGAAATTGCATTTCTGATGAAGCAGATAACCGATAAGGGTGCGAGGGTCACCTTCGTACTCGACTGCTGCCACTCAGGCGGGGCCACGCGGGGCGACGACGATGGGGTGCGGGGGGCCGACGGGATCTCAGATGAGTACTTTTTAGATTCAAACCGCGAGCCAATCGCTGTGGAAAATTTGGAAGATGCCTGGTGCCCTTCTCACGCCGATACGGGCCGCGGCGGGACCGTGGTGCAGCACTGGATGACGGCGTCCAAGGGGATCAACTTCCTCGCTGCGTGCCATCCGCACCAGAAGGCGCAGGAGGTGCCGCGCCGGGCGGGGGAGCGCAGAGGCCTGTTGACAGCTTGCCTTGCGAGCGTCGTCAACGCCCACAGTGGAATGGCAGATTTCCTGCCTCAGCTCAGCTGCAATGTCGTCTCCAACCTCGTCACAAACACCCTTAGGACCCACGAGGACAGGGATACGTGGCAGGACCAGGATGTGGTTTTTGGCGGCCAGGGCGACTGCCAGTTCTTCGGTGCT
This sequence comes from Colletotrichum sp. SAR 10_75, assembly GCA_025327155.1. Taxonomy (NCBI): domain Eukaryota; kingdom Fungi; phylum Ascomycota; class Sordariomycetes; order Glomerellales; family Glomerellaceae; genus Colletotrichum; species Colletotrichum sp. SAR 10_75. The sequence continues at coordinate 84,033 of JAKMWT010000240.1, read as the reverse complement.
GAGAATGTGGTGCAGCCCGCCGTGGTCGTCGCTCACGTCGATGAGTTACCCAGCGGGAAGCTCAGGTTGGAGCTGACTGCTGGCGTGGCGCACGGCGTCTGCAAGCGTGATATCTTCGCCATATACCCCCGCGGCAAAGTCTTTACCAGCCTTGCTGACTACACCGAGCCGTTGTCCACCTGCAGCGTGACTGCTGTGAAGGACTTCACCTGCAGAGCGGACACGCAGCTGAAGATGAACACTGGCGACCTCCAGGACGGCTGCGTGGCTGTTAGTCTGCGCAGCATCTTGAAGGACCATGTCCTGCAGCCCAAGGGAGTGCGCGTATCGGCTGCGGATGACAGCACTGAGCCACTTGATCTAGTAGTACAAAGAGTACGGGACTGCATCGGCCGCGAAAGCAGTCTTGTCGAACTCAAAGATGTCGGCGATGCCTTCTTCAAGGTGCTGGTGCAAAAGGCTGGCAGATTCACCATCTTCTTTACCCCAAACCAAGCCGAGGCCAAGGTCGATTTCAACGGGAGGCCCGAAGATGTGCTCTCACACCTAATCCACCTATCTATCTTCTACAACCTCTTCAAACTAGCCGAAAAGAACGCGGCACAGCAAGGCATAACAGTCCGTAAAATCGGCTACCTCGACGAGGGCGTCACCGCGCCTGACCTAAGGTTGTATCTTCTTGACGGCACCCCATACCTACCCGCGGGACTGAATCCCGTTCCGCAAGACTCCATCGACATTCTAGTAGGCCAAAGTCTGGGGATCGAAGTCCGCAACGCATCGCAGAAGAGTGTGTATTTCGAGGTCCTGGATCTGGAGCCATCGTGGCAGGTGACGCGGACGTATCCAATGGAGGGGCACTTGCCCGTCCTGGCGCCGCCCAACTCGGTGACGCTCTTCTTCATCATGGCGGCGCCATCCGAGACGGTGCGCAACGCTGTCCAGCCTGCGAAGTTCGACCGGTTTGTCGTGCTGGCGACTATGAATAATGGCCTCAATTTTCCTCAGGTTGTCCTTCCGACGCTAACACCGGACAGACCTGCGGATAATGGCGGGGCGCCGCCAGTTTTGGAGCCTATCAACGAGGATGATGGAAGGGCCGGCGTCGGGGTGGCTCCGCCAATGTGGTTTGTGCAGCAGCTTGATATGCGGGTGGTCGAAGATGAGTGAGTCTGTCGAGCCCAGCGAAGAATGCAGCTGCGATTAAAACGCTGTAGTTGAGGGTGAAAACAACTAAACATACTTAAGGTAGCTTCTGTAACTACTTGAGAGATTGTATAACTCAACTGGGCTGGATGAAGTAGAACCTTGCCAGAGACGTGTCCATGATTACCTCACAAACCAGAATGATTTCCTCAAGACCCTTGGCGACATTTTCACCAAAGCTGACTCGAAAGATGGCAAAGTTGAATCCGTACCATTGAAGGAAAAGAGCTTCCATGTGCTGACGCGGAAGTAACGGGACCCGCCAAGGCTTGGCTGCGGGAGCGGCCCGCTACCACCAGCGCCAACTCTTGAACCCCAGACGATCACGACCTAGGGGCAGGACGTTTGGCGCCTGTAGGTTCGCTAGAAGATGCAATTCAATGCAAACCATACCTAATTCTACCGCTAGTTTGGTGGGGTTGACACTATCGATTCTTGCATATCCAAAACATACTAAAAGTAAGTATGTTTCGTAACCCTACGCCCGAGACATCTTCTTGGAGATTCCTGCAGGAGTTCATCTCACCAAACCCTGAAGGCATGTCGTTTATCAGCCAATAATCCACAGCAACTTATCCCATCTCGGACAGACCCACAGGTAATTCTCTAGGCGCTTTGAGCTCTTGTCGGGGACTGCGACCTGTAAGTGACTGTGTCGTCACACATCTATGAAAGTGCGGAAGCGGAATCAGTGGGAAATGCTCGGACTAAAACAAGCGATGTAGGCCGTCCTCGGCCAACGCCACCGTAACCAATGTTTTATAACCTGAAGAATGCTATCTGGGAATTCAAGCTCGGAAACATGTTCTAAAGCAATCCAATGACGGTCTTTGAAGCTGCCAATTTTCTTCTTGAACGTGGCCTAGAAGATATCTGACGCTCCGCCGAAACAGCGCTGTAGGTCATCTTGTCCCACACCGAGTGCCTCTGAAAGTGCTCTTCTTGTTGCAATGACCTGGCTCACCAAGTACAGATGGAAAACTTTCAGGACATAGTCGATGCCATTCGACAGGCTGCGGAGGTGCTCTCGCAACATCCGGATGATATCGACAGACAGCAAGCACTTGAAAGAGCCATCGATGTTGCCGAGGAGGCCTTGCAACAGCTCGCTCCCGTTTCCGCGGGATCACTCCAGAACGTCAATCAGATTATCGATTGTACCGACCGTGTTTTGTCGGTCTTGCCAGACAACCACGAGTACCGTACCTCCTTGTTAGGCGAACTCTCCTATGCCTCGTACCAAAGATTCTTGAAGATGGGACCCGACAGAAACGTGAGCGACTTGAACAGGGCTGTGCAGCTTGCTGAAGAAGGCGTCCTGGCCACATCCACGAAAACAATCGGGCGCATCTGCACTTTATCCAATCTCAGCGCAATACTACAAAACCGGTTCGACCATATGAGCGATGTACAGGACATCAAGCGGTCCATCGCCATGGGTGAAGAGGCGGTGAACATGATACAGGAGGGTTGGCCTCATAAGGCGTTGATTCTACGCAAGCTCGCCGTCTCGCATGCCAAACTGTTCGAGCACACACACGACCTAGACGTTGCTGAGCGTGCCCGTGCCACGGCTGAATGCGCCTTGGAGACAGCAACTTCATTAGGGGACGCGGAAGGTGTGGCATTTGCCTCCAACTTTCTCGCAAGAATTCTGGGGGTGCGGTCAGAGCATACTGGGGACACCGAGGATCTGAACCGTGCAATTGATCTTCTCATCGCCACTGCGCCACAGATCCCGAAGGACGATAAGAACTACGTGTTGGGCTTAGGCTACCTGTCAACCTTTCTGGGCAACCGTTTCATGGAACAAGGCGATATGGGAGATATCAATGTAAGCATTGAGATCGCGGAGAGGGTACTGCAGTTGTCGAGCAACGATCATTGTGCTCTACCACGGCACCTACACAACCTAGCGAGTAGGCTCTGTGAGCGCGCGCAGTTCACTGGCGGACTCGACGATTTTAACGAGGCCATTAAGAATGGGCGACAAGCTCTGCGCCTTACCCCTCCAAATCATCCAGATCGGATCACTTGGATCAGTGGCCTCAGCCAGTTTCTCGGCATGCGATTCAGGAAGGAGCCAAAGAAACTTCAGGACATTGAGGAAGCAATCTTCCTCGGTAGAGAAGCGTTTCAGGCGGTTGACCGCGATGACATGTGGAGACGCCCGCACCTGGCCAACAATCTGTCCATTGTATTGAAAATGAAGTACCAACACGATGGCGAGGCTGCCAGCCTGGATGAGGCCATTGTTGTTCTTGAACAGGTTCTTCAAGGTGGTGTCTCAACGTCTAGTCCCGACAGAGGATATTTGGAATTTGCCTTGGGGGAAGTGTTGCGTGAGCGATTTGGCCGCACTCGCGACGCCACAGATTCGAAGAAATCCACAGAGGCCTTTCGGCGAGCAATGGCCGCTCGGGGCAGTCGATTGACGATGCGAATAACTGCTGCAACTCGGGCTGCTCAAGAGTGTCTCAATAGCCTCAATTCTACTGATCCATCAGTAATCCTCCGATGTTGGACGGAAATCTCAGCGGACCTCGACTATGCTGTCGGTCTTCTAAATGCTCTGAGCCCCCGGCATATGCAAAATGTCAACAAACAGCAAATGCTCAAGGATTTCGTTGGTCTCGGGGCTGGCGCCGCCGCTGCTGCCTTGAATGCAAGGAAGGAGGCTTCATATGCCTTGCAACAGCTGGAGCTTGGAAGGGGCATCATCTCTGGTCTTGTTCTTGATCTCCGGACTGACTTGTCATTTCTACGAGAGGAACACCTGGAGTTGGCGGATCAGCTTTCGAAACTTCGAGACATATTGGACTCTGGTCCTACCACTTTATCACTGACTGGGTCGTTGGAGCCGGGTACACAAGCCCGTCGCCGAGCGGAGAAGGACTATAAGTCTCTTCTCACCATAATCCGCAGCAAGAAAGGGTTTGAGAGATTTTTGATGCCGCCTACCGTTGAGAACCTCATGGAAGCGGCCGAACAGGATCCTGCGGTTGTGGTGAACGTGAGTGACTCTCGTTGCGATGCTTTCATCGTTGAGAAGAATCGCATCAGGTTGCTGGAACTTCCCAATTTGACCCAAAGAGACATCCTGGCAAATGTCAAGCGACTCAAGGACTATCCCGCTTCGTTGCCATCGATTTTGGAGTGGCTTTGGTCTTCAACAGTGCGTCCCATTCTCGACGCGCTTGGTTTCAATCGCCCTCTCGCTCCGGACGATGCATCATGGCCGCACATTTGGTGGATACCGGTCGGTCCCCTCAACAGCTTACCACTGCATGCCGCCGGTTACCACACCAAGCGCTCAGGAGAAACAGCTCTTGATCGGGTAATGTCTTCATACAGTTCATCGATCAAGTCCCTACTTGCAGGTCGTCGCCAAAGCATGCCGCAGTATGATTCCGGCCCGATTAACGTCTTGTTGGTTGCAATGAACATCACACCAAATCGTACCCCGCTGCCTTACGCAGAGCGCGAAGTCGCCATGTTGAAGGATCTCTGCCCGGCGCTGGATGCAACGCCCATACAGCCAGTCCAGCACAAAGAAGACATCTTGACAGAGCTCAGCAGATGTGACATCTTTCACTTTGCGGGCCACGGCACTTCAAACGCGTCAGATCCGTCCCTGAGCGCCCTTTTACTCCGTGATTGGGAGGAGAGCCCGCTAACGGTGGAAGATCTCCGCAACAAGAGGCTGCAAGAAAAGCCGCCGTTTCTCGCCTATCTCTCCGCTTGTTCCACAGGGGCAAATGAGGCACTTGGATTAGTTGATGAAGGAATCCATCTTGGCTACGCCTGCCAGCTCGCAGGCTTCCGTCATGTTGTAGGCACCCTGTGGACTGTGGCCGACCCCGTTTGTGTCTACATAGCCCAGAAGTTTTATAAGAACATCCTTGATGAGGGGAAGACAGATGCAGCCGTTCGTCGCGGACTCCACCTAGCGTTGAGGGAGTTACGAGACCTGGAGATTAGCATAAATCCCCACGGCGCTAGGACCAACACCGTTGAAGCTCCGGATGACGAGGGAGAAGAGATGGCCGCACCAGGGAGGGAGGATGGCAATGGTAACGAGGACGGCATTGATGAAGATTGCATTGAGCAGAGATCTCGGCCAAGAAAAGGAGTCGGAGTGGGAAAACGGCCGCAGCCGTCCATGAATTCGCTTTGGGTTCCATTTGTTCACTTTGGTGTCTGACAAAATTACTCTGTCAACGCGAAGTCCATGTATATTTAACAAAGAAATACTCAGCTACCACTGACCAATGGGTCTTCTCCATATTCTTCGTCATCAGAATACTCACCCGCAATATGACCTCCCTCTCCAGCTCGGCAAATGTGATGCCAATCGTCTCCGAATGGTTCAACCAAAACCGTGTAGGGACCATCCTCATCATCTGAGACAACGAAAGCATCGCCAGCGCCACGCCAATTCTTCTCCGACTCTTCCCGTATGGACCCAAACAAACCAGTCTTGACCTTGACGCCAGCGAAAAACACCACGCGTTTCTGATTCTTCCAAGTTGACCATCCGCTGCTTGAAGCACCCCGAACCCATGACACCTTCGGACCGGCCTTTGCGACTTCAGCAGCGCCGACATCGAACCCAACTGCCACGCTGCCCTGAGAGTTCTCCCATGTGGTAATCCCAACATCAGATGATGAATACGTCCACGTCACGGCGCAAAGGCCATGTTTCTTCGCATCAGGATACTTGTCAAACAGAATCTTGGCATTTCGTTGCAGCCAGGCAACAAATGGATCGCGAAAGTCAAATCCTTCAGAAACGATCTCATCCTCGCAAAGCAACACGGCCCCAAAACCTCCCGCAGTGCTGTACCTGAAAACGCCGCCCACATCAACAGGCAGACCCACAGCCGCCGCGCCCAACCCCGCTTCAAGGTCTACGCTTGTCTCGGTAACCTTGTCTCCCGTCAGCGGCCCGTAGCGGCGCAGGTCGGGCTCGCTGGGCTGCAGGGGCCCCAGCGGGCTGTACCCTGCGGTCTCGATGGCCGAGGCGTCGGTCAGGTCGAGGATGGGGTGCCATCGCTGGTACTCATCATCGAGGTAGCCCAGCATGCCTGGTCGCAGGCGGGAGAAAGGGGCTGGCTCGTAGAGCGCGTAGCCAAAGCGGTGACGGCGCATCGCCTTACGATAGCTGCGTGCTAGGCTTTTGTTTCCCATTTCTGTTGTGTATGTTGGTCTTGATGCTTTTTTTCGTTGAATCAGTTCTCTGTCGAGAGGTTTTGTTGTAGACTAAGGTAGGTGGTTTAGGCGAGGAGATGACCAAAGTATGCCGCGGAAAATGGAGGGTATGCTGATCCCAGTCTAGCTCAGCGACAGAGCAGGCAGGCAACATTTAAGAGTCCAGTGGGAGGGAGGCGGCCTCAGTAAATAGTGGCGAGTGAGGGACCCTACCTGACCTTTTTGTTGGATGATGATTGTCCCACCGTAGCCCCTATGCGCTCCACAATCTGCCAAGACCAAGCGACGTGATTTGAGCGAAAGAAATAGAGAAAAGCAGGCCAAGAACGACACGGTGCAGCTGATAACCATTACGAGTTTTTGAAAAAATGATAATCGACAGGTGGAGCAAAAGTCTGGTACGAGGCTTTTACCCCGTTTGTACATGGTGTGCCTGAATGTTTCTATCAGACGCTTAAGCGTTGTACATAGCGTCTTTACTTGCGAATTATGGATTAAAAGCCATTAACGCTAATATTGCTCAATGAATACGAGTTTGAAGACTTCCATCTTGATCAATCTCAACGTTGTTAGATCCACACATTTAAAAACTATCGTTACCTAAGGTAAGTCTATTGAGACGGACAAAGATATAGAGATTCTTTACGTAGGTCATCGTTATAGATATGAGTAGCAGGTGAAAATAGGTGCTTCATAGAAGGTTTGCTCAAATAAGGTGACCGCTCAAGGGCGGGCACTAATTCCTTTTGTCATAGTGACGGACGCACAATTTTACCAGCATGGATGGACAATCTTGATTCATGTGACTATTACCGAACCTCAAGCCCATCCACCAAAAATGACACCACCCCTGTATTCGCGCATGTAGCAACATCGAGAAAAATTTCCGAATTACGGTATCTTTGTAGTACCTCGACTTTATATACCGGGATAACGTGCGGTTCATGATGCCTGTGTCAAAAGTGAGAAGCCTTGCCATATACACTCGATCAAACATGATCCGGTCTATTTCATACTCAAAGCCATTTCTATGAGGTAATTACGTTGATCAAACGGCCATCGGCCTGAAAGGATCAAGGGCTGACGTAGCATTCTACTGAAACGACCAGTTGATAAGGACAATGAAGACGACGAAGACAGCAACGCAAAGTATATAACCACAGGACAGGTAGTCAATCTAACCCTGGGGAAAGTAGGCGGTCTCCGTGGGAATACCAAACTGGCATAGTAGCGAAGAATCCCTCACACAAACATCCAAGTTCTCAAGCTAATACATGATAAGAGCCATTATTGCACCCTGAAACTATTCCGCTTTACCTTGAGGTGCGCTTTTGATGTCTCTCTCACCTTTGGTATCGCGACCCTTGCGGTACCCAGCCTCTCATATGCATCCTGCCCATCTTCGCCATCAACCCGTCGCAACACTATAAGTAATAAGTTGTGCGTACCTTGTTCATTCAAATCGCCGAAGCCAATCTCAAATTCCGTATCTAGCTCCTCAACCTTGAGCGAGGTTCCCCCGCCATCATCCTTGAAGATAAGGGCATCCCATTCAGCGTCGAGAAGGACCCCCTTCTCCTCTTCTAGCGTCGGCGTGAAGAAGCCAAATATTGCCTCACTCTCATCTGAGAAAACTTCAAAGTAAAACTGGCCCCCCTCCTCGAAATCCATATCACGAATAGCCGCAGCTGCAGGATCTTTCGAAGACACAATGTGCCCGTGAGACATTTTAATGGTCATTGCAAGGCCCTCGAGATAAAGAAATTGCCGCGTCTCGGGAACGAGGCTAGTGGACTTCGAACCATGGTGGGCGTAGAATTCATCGAAGTTCTGCCGTTGCCAACAGCCGGCCTCGTTATTGACCTCTACTTCAATCTTGACGTTGGAAAAGGTGGAGGGTAGTGGCGGGACAGCCTCTTGGTTTCTCTGAAAAACCAACTCGCCCGCATTCATTTTGGCATTCTGAGGCCGATCGAAGCTGAGCTCCAGCGGCCCTTCCCATCCCGCCCAGGACCAGCTCGGAAACTTCGGGTTGCGTTTCGCAGGGTGCTTGAAGCTCCAGTCCATAGCCTGGAGGAGCCCCAAGGTAGCTGTTTGTTGCACTTCGTCATCGAAGATGGCCTCGCTTGAGACGCGCAATTTTGTGAATATCGGTAGACCCCAGAAATGTCCGAATGGCGGTGTCGTTGTTGACCCTCGGCTGAGTATACCAAGCATTCCGTTCAAGTTGTCGCTCTTAAAAGTGAGAGACCTGGTCATGTACTCTTCGATCAACTCAAAGACCGTCGGCCCCTTGTTCAAGCTCATTGCCATGGGAAAGTTGCGCACGCTTTGCGCTGCTTCGCCGTACATGGGCGGCCAGGTCGGTCCATCCTTGCCATACCTGAATGCTGTGCCGTATTTGAAGAAGATGTCATCCGGGGCAAAGACGGCTTCCGTACAATGTGAGAAGTTGCACTCAAAATAGACCTGGTACTTCGTGAATATGAGACGCCGCGTAGAGAGGAGGCCCTCTTGGTATGTCCACCCCCGTTCGGTCCACTTGGCGTGCTCAAGAAGGTTGCTGAGTGGCGGGAGAGAGGATACATAGAGCGTCTCCCCGATTTTGACTGACGGCTGCCGGAGCCGCGACCGGGTGCTTACTCCCGGCAGGCCGAAATTGGCGTCTTCCCCAGCGCAGGCGATGATGGCAAACACGGCCGCCTCGTAGATGATGTGCATGTTGGCGAGCTGGTTTTGTGTCTCCTTTCTCTTCTCGGGATCCTGTTGCGCATTGCCGCTTTGGTCGATGCAATACCTGTCTACCCACAGGTAGCCAACGACGAGGTTCCTGCAAACTACAAATGCGTCCTGGACGACTCTCGGAAACCCGGTCTCAGGGGCCTTTGTGCCCCAGACGTAGCTCAAGGCGACGTATTCTTGGCCTTCCGGAAGAGAAACTATTTCCTCTGTCGAGACGTTCATTACACGGAATCCGGGGATGTCTCTGGCAGATCTTTTGTTCGGGTTTCCACATCCAGTTGGGTGGTATGTGCGACAAGCATTCAACCAACCTTTTACGATGTCGTAGTTGATGGTGTCAGTCGCGATTCGCCTCCCGGAGAAACGGCGATTTCTTGTATTGACAGGGATGACGGGATACAGGTACCCCGAGGACCCGGAGTGCTGGCGTAAAGAAATTCCTTCTTGCTCAGGATAATATACATGCGGCGGCTTCGGATCGATGGCCAAAATTGCTGTGTCTTTTAAACAGCGGGCAGCCAAAAGAGGTCCGATGTTATTCCCGTGCTCCGTCTCGCCCGTCGTCTCAAAGTTGACGTATGTAGCCGACACAACGTTGAGTTCGAAAGGCGAGTCGGATGGACCATGAGTCGACGCTTCAAGCCTGGTGCGCACAGCCGTGAATACGTTGCAGAGGGGGCAAGATGCAGTAGCGAAGTCGTCTGGAAATCGACCCAAGTCGGCCACCTTCCTCTGAATCGTGTTTCGGTGGCATGGAGTGCTGCCTTCGTCTGGTACTTCGTTGATCATCGCGGCTCGAATATCCACCGCGTTTGCGGTGTCTGTAGCGCCTTCCATCCAAAAGTACCACTGAACCCGTGCATCTTTCTCGTCTGCTTTGCTTTCGGCTCCGGTATTGGCGTCTTTGGAACCGGCGTTATTGTATTCGGATAGGGTCTTCTCATCCGATTCAGCGCCGTTGTTGGATTTGGCATCTCTGCCTTCATCATCTCCATGTTCCTGAGTGGGCACCACAGGATTCTTGGAGGTTGACGATCTGACTTTCATGAGGGAAGAAGGGCCGGCATCTTGAGGGGGCATATCAACTGGGTTCGGTAGAGGGTCCAGTGAAAGCCTGGCGCATCTCTCGCAGATTTGAGCCGTCTCATCGACAGGCTTCACTTCTGGCGGTGGATTCGTGTCTCTCGGAGGGGCACTTGTTGGATGATGTTCAATCTGCCGACGCATAGATCCAAGAATGTCGTTGATTGGGTATGTCAACGTCCGCTCCTCGTCATTTGGGTCCTTTACCGTGTGACTGGCATCTGCTTCTTTAAGCAGCCCGGACGAGTATAGTATTGATAGCCTGTCTGCCACCCATATCATTGAGTCGTTCACCCAAGGCATGGATTCATCCTGGAGATGTTCCGGCGCGGGTTGAAACATTGACCGGCTTCCCCTAAGGGTCAAATTTGCAGAATGGAGGCGTGGGTGGATGTTGGGTTTGGGATAACCGGCAAGGGCTGACCAGAAATCTCAAGGACGGTGATTGTGCTCTGCTGAAGCTGCGCAAGCTACACAGTGTTTTCGCAGCAGAGCGCAAGTAGCAGATTTGCCTAATGCCTTGACCAGGGTTGCATTTGCGACCAATTGCCGGGATACCCGCCGTTCTCACCTAGACGTGGGTGGTGGCTAGGCACGCATCCTTCTGCAGCTCCCTCAACGATTCTGTTGGACAATGGGCTGTCGGAAAAGTGGAACTATGCATGATGTATTATCGGATTGAAGTGCTGCCTGGTGCTAATATGCCTCACTCATAGGCGGCCGAAACTTTCCGGTCGCCATAATCCGACATTGGCAAGCTTGCTTCCTCCCTCTCAGAAGCCTGCATATATCAGTCTCTGCAATCCTTTGAAAATCTGAGTACGCCAAGGGGTTCCGCAAGAAATCTGTGAGGCGTGATGGCCACCGAACAAAGCCTCGAGTCTATATTTCCCGCCTTGCGACTGGGGCATGTCGAAGGACACTCAAAGGAGCCCGAGGAAAATGAGATTGGCGACAAGATTGCATGCGGCAGAAAATGCACATCAAAGACCCTCTATGGAAGCTGGGATAACGAAGAAGATGAATTCATCTGGTCGGAAGAGTATCCGGACAATATCGCAGAGGCGGCGGAAAATGAAGAGACAATGCAGTGCGCTATACTTGTCAGAAAAAGTGAGTTCTTACATGTTGTATGGCATACCCATTGACACAGGCCATTCTGACAACATCCTGCAGAGAAAAGTACGGACCCAAGAAGATCTCTGGAGATCCACAGCATAGTGATTCAGAGCCCGTTGATCAAAGAGGTGCTCAGCGAAGTCTTTGCGGGATATCCTGATTGCAACCTTGAGCTGGAGCGAACGGAGATCGACGCTCCATTTGGTCCGTTTGTCCACCGATGGGACGGTTTTACATCTGCTCTCGAAGATAAGAATTTGGGCGAGGAAACTCGACAGCATTTGCAGCTATTGAACGACGCCATTGCTCCTGAGGTGACGGACATCATCAATAAGGTCAAAGACTACAAGAAGAACAATGTCGTTGACTTCAAGTACCTCTGGGCCATTTTCGAACCAGGGTGCACTGTCTTTACTACAGAACATGGTCATCAAATGGCAGCGTGCTTCGAGACGTCGACCTACATTGATACTCAAAACGGAAAACAGCTATTTCTATGGTGCAAATCAATCAACTGGGAAAAGTCCGACTTTGGCTGGGAGAGCAAGAGATTTACGATCAAGGAATTCAAGAACACCATCCCCATATCATCATTACCCGTCTTTCCCTTGAAGAACCACAAAGGGCACGCAATTATCGAGCAGAATCTCATCCAAAGAGGCAAGCTATTTGAGAGTCTCTGCGGACTGCAGTATAGAGATTACGATGGACAAGCTGTCCAAGTTGTACAGCTTCAACACAGTTTCGAAGTTCGGGAGAAGGCCGTCAGAGTACAAGAACGCATTGTCATTGACGCCGAGGCGTATGACAGGTTCAATCCCCACGACAAGACATTCACTCATCCGATCTTGGAAGACAAGGAAAAGAATGTGGAGACGTCTCGCTTTGGACATGCGGAGTACACCGTGATCCCGATAGATTTCGTCAAGAAGGGAGAGTCCAAGAAGACTCTCACCGAATACCAACAGCTCCTATGCGTGCCGTCGGTCCGCGGCTACGCTCTCAAGACCAAACGATGGCTTCGACTCAGTGTCTCCTCCGTGAAAGAGATCGAGTTGAACGAAGGCGCCTTCAGCAGCTTAGTGCTGCCAGAAAATTACAAGAAACTCCTCCGTGCCTTTATGGAAAGTCAGCTCCAGTTCAAAAACGACTTCGACGATTTCGTGGCGGGAAAGGGGAAAGGGATCGTTATCTTGCTTTCTGGTAGCCCGGGAACAGGCAAAACCCTCACCGTAGAGAGCGTTGCCGAAGTACTCAAGGCGCCACTGTATAGTCTCAGTGCTGGAGATCTTGGGACCGACAGCGGCAGCGTTCAGGAACGTCTAGATGATGCTCTCCAGCTCGCTGCTGATTGGAATGCGGTGTTACTGATCGACGAATGCGATGTGTTCCTCGAGGCCCGGAGCAGTGATAATCTAGACCGCAACGAGCTCGTCAGCATATTCCTCAGAACGATAGAGTACTACGAGGGGATAATGTTCCTGACTACCAACCGCCTGGAATCGATCGACCCTGCCTTTCACTCAAGAGTACACCTAAGTCTCGAGTATCCTGGTCTCGAGCAATCATCTCGAAAGGAGATCTGGTCGGGATTCTTGGACAAGATTGGAAAGGGGGATCGGAGGCATGCATTGAGCGAAGAAGATATCGGAAAGCTTGCGTCGCTGGACTTGAATGGTCGCCAGATTAAAAACATTCTGAAGACGTCCAATCTACTGGCTTGTTCGGAGAAGACAAGGCTTAGATTTGACCATGTGAAGACTGTACTTGAAGTATGGCGTTACAAGGTCCAATGATGTACCGAAGCGCAGCGATGAATACTTTTGCCCTTTTCTTTGGTAACAAACGGTATAATTAGTCCAAAAGTATAGAACAGCCACGGCCTTGGGTTCAATTTCAAAGACTAACAATACAAGTTGTGATTCAACTCAGTCACAAACCTCTAAGGGAGCACTGGTATGTGCAGCCCACCCTCAACTAGGTCAAACCACAGACCACGATAGCCATTGTCTCTCGCCGCCTTGACAAGACTTGCGAAACCTTCGAGTTTCGTTCCATATACCGACTCTACGGTGGTCACTGGGGACACGTATTTGATCACCCGCTCACTCAGAGAGTCGATCTCGAGAGAACTGACCAAGAGAGGTAACCCTATTGGGAGTCCCTTCATTTCCACCGGAACCCACTCGACAAAGCACTCCAGCTCGACTGCGATTTTCGTTGCCAGTCGTAGTGCAGTATCGTCTTCAACGCCGAGCGGGTATTGGAGGCGATGAATGATAAGGAGAGTCGCCAGACGGTATACTCGAGCTTGTAGCATCATGGCCGATACTTCTAGCCGACTAAATTGGCTGAAGAAAGTGGTAGGCGGTGCCGGCTCCCACTCACACACTCGTCGCTCAATGTCGGCTAGTTGATTACTGAAATTCCTGGGGCGGAGATGCATAGGATTATCAGATACGACTGACCCTGCACAAGCCGACCTCTTAGCTTCGTGGCTTAACATGCAGAGCTCATAGAGAATGCAGATGAGACCACTGCAGAGTCCGAAAGTTCTATCCACCGTAGAATAGTCGCCGCGTGGGGGCTGGATAACAGGTATTTCTCGCTTTACGAGGCACTCAACGGTGTCGACAAGTATTGAAGTTACGGTGATAGGGCGTAGACAGGGCTGAGAGAGCAGCGAGGGAAGCCAGTCCTTGACCAAAAGAAGTGATTGCCGAAGGATGGCATGTGCGGATGTGCCCAAGAGGATAATATGGTAGACGACTAAGACCTGCCCGAGCATGATAATGGCGGCAGCATCGTGTGCATCGACGATGGCGGCAGCTTGCAACTGCTTGAGACAGTTGGATCCTTCGCGAGGATTCACTTCGTCAAGAGTTTTCATTCTATTGTGCTGGACATCCCACAGGGCTAGGGCAGCCAGGTAAGCGTCCAGTAGAACACCGCCCGAACGGGCGAAAACGACCGTTATTGCGCCGCGGAAGCTGTCCGAGAAGCTGGGGCCAATCATAAAATGCCTGTGATAGTTGTAAAACGTCTGCTGATCCGTCAAGACACGATGAACATGCTGGTGCTGTCTGGCTACCAAAGGGCGTTCCGGACTGGGCAGTTGTAAAGGGAGGTTGCGGTCGTAGAGAATCTCCACGATGTTGGACAGGTCTGTGATAGAGTATCCGAATGTCCAAGTGGAGCGAAAGGTATTGTTGTAAGATTGTGGACGAAGCAGCTCCATAAGATCGCTTGTATCAGCTTCGACGTCGGTTCTCTCGCAAGTCGCAACAGTGAGGTCCGCCTCCTCCGCGTCGTCGATTTCGTCAGCCTCATTGGCCACATCTTTTTCGACGCCCCTGATGTTCTGGTTATTCCCGATGTCGATTCTCCCTATACTTTCAATGTCGCTGTACTGTCTATCACAGTCTTCGAAGCCTGAGTGCATTGGCGTGTCGTCGATTTCAAGGTTGAGAATCCCGCAACTGCCATACGGGACCTTCTGAGCCACAGGCGGACGACCCATGCGCAGCTTCCGTCGCTCGAAGGAGCACCTTGTTCTTAGAAGCCTGCATTGGCGACACTGATGATCAGTGGCGTCGAAAAGACATCGTTCCTTTCTACGATAGCACCCGTCGCAGGCTTTCCTAGGCATGAGAGTTGGATATTGAGGGGCCCTCAGAGCGTTCTAAGCTCAATTACAATTGCAGTGAGATGACTAACTCTCAGGGAGGAGGAGGTGATAAGGGCGGACTTTTCGTCGGGTGTGACAGCGCAACTGAATAATATCGCGGTCGAGATGGCGAGAGGATAAAGGGGAGAAGAATCATGGTAGGAACAGCGAAGTGGGACGATATAAGTAGCAAGACAGGGCAACTGTTGTGGAGACAGGCAGGGGAAGTACTTCCACCAACAGTCCAGGACCAACACCCAATGCCCCTTGGTCATGGCTTCAAGGGTGAAGGGAAACGAAACAGACTATATCGTATCGGTTATTCATTGATTGCACTGATGTTGTCGAAGTTGTGCGGAATGTGGTAACTATTGCTAGATGACAATCGACTGCCGCACCAAGATCTGTGTTATCCTCCCTGTACCCTAGACCTACTGTCCGATTGAGTCCCGGAGGATCTCCTGGAACCAGTTTGGCAACCCTCGAAACCCCGACAACCAGGAAGCTCGGGACGGGATGATGAGCTGAGCGCCGCAACGGGAGAAGATTTGATCTGCGACAACCTTCGCCACGTCTTCGGGCTTCATCATCTTGTTGGTGCCGCCACGCTCAATCGCCTTCTTGTCATCCTTCGTCATATCAGTGGCCACCCACATGCGATGGACAACCGTCGTCAGCACACCTGGCGATCGATAAATATGCTTAATTTCGCATGTAAGCCCTTCATGAAACGCCAGCGCGCCTGCCTTTGATGCCGAGTAATCAACGGCCGTCGGTAGCGAGATATAAGAAGCCATGCTCGCGATTGTGACGATATGTCCCTTATTCTTCAGTATCATATTCGGTAAGAATGCCTTAGTCGTATACCAGAGTGCCATGAGATTTACTCCAAAGAGTTTCGACGCCTTCTCTGGAGCCAAGTCGAGGATGGAGCTTCGATTCGCCATGCCAGCGTTATTGATTAGGATGGAGGGGTGGCCGACCATCTCTCGGATGCTATCTGCAGCCTCAGCCACAGCAGAAGCCGAGGAGATGTCGCATTTCCAGTAGAAGACACTGTCGATCTTTTGAAGCTCCGAGGGTAGTTCCGCTACATCGAGGATTGCGACTCGCAGGCCTCTTTGGACAAGGGCCAGAACGATGGCTTTCCCGATCCCATTGCAGCCGCCAGTGACGACGGCAATTTCTTCAGACCAGGCCCAATTTCCACGTACGAAAAGGCTCCAATTGTTGGTTGCACGAAGATTCTGGATGCGGTTCAAGACGCGACCCACCCCAAGAGCGACCAAGATCTTGAGGACTGTCTTGAGGCCCCAAACACCGATCCTGCGCTGGACGACATCTGATTCGGTGACTTGGGTGACGAGATGAGGCGGACCGTACATTAAAAACGCAAGGGCTGATGCTGAAAGAGCAGGGTTCAAGATGGCACCAACAACGATGTTTAAGGATTTGACAGCTCCTACAATCAGAGTAGCCATGATATTTCTTCGGTAAAGAGAGCAAGGCGAAGATGTTGAGATGTGATGATTGACTGGATGATGAGATGCATCCCTTCATTCCGTTTGAGTGCATATGCTCTAATTTATATCTAATATTCTCACTTGCCTGTCGGGAAACCCTCGCACATGATGCCAAGTTCTCATCCTCTTGCTAATTCCTCGGTTCTTTCTTCACTTCAACTCCTGTCTAATTATCGCACAGCAGCCCCGATGACCCCGGCAAGTTTCAACCACTTTTGGCATAGCGCGATTTCGCGGACAGGGCTCATCGGCGACTTTCTTCCCAAAACGGAGGCCAGTTGGAGCCGGGCTCGGTTCGGGTTCCACTGCCACTGCCTGCTCTCGCCGCTTGACCGGCACGATGTGGGATGTGAGACCATGAGAGCCTGACCTCTACTAATTAATCTTGAAATCTTGCAAAAGACCTAACATTGATAAAATGACTGTGGACGAGAACAACCATTTGAAGCATATTACAATTTCTGCCTTTTCCTTTTCAAGACCGCCTGATTCCCCTGTGTCTGCGCGGCTAAAATTCCTATGTACTTAATTACTCCTATTAAAGACGATAGTAGCGATTACGGAGGAAAGAGTGTGATATGTGGGTCCCCACTTCAGCGCACGAGTACGACGAATACGACGAAAGCGACGAAAGCGACGAAAGCGACGGTACAACCATAATGACGTAACGTACAGAGCAGTCTGACATCGCCATCGTTGGAGCAGGAGCTGCGGAAACCAACACAACCCGTTACATATGTCAGTATAAGCGCTCCAGTCATATGATGATGCTCAATCGTGTTACAAGCCCAAGGCCCCAAGCAAGTCACCAAGACAAGGTATGTGGCCAAATGATAGATTTAAACGTAGTATTTCGTTGCTTCTTTCGTGGTTAAGCCTAACAATGCTATGTTGTAGCTGATGATCAGTCCTTATAACCAGTGAAGTTCCACTGCCGAGTCACCACTCGACAAAGTTCGTGGATGGCATAAACATTGTCCCTGCTCAATTTCAGATTGCTCTGAAGTCTGACGCGTTCCTCCATGTCGAATTCCCGTTTGTTCCACATCTCCCAAGTAAGGAAGCTATGCGGGAGGAAGTTCGCGTGTTCAAAGTCGATGATGATGATCCTGCTGTCTGGGTTCTCTCTGTCCTCCATGATGAAATTGTGTAGGTTGAGGTCGCAATAACACAATTTCAGACCCTCAGGAACAAGGTTGGCCTGGATCATATCAGGCCGTTCCTGGAGACACAACCAGTCAGTGTCTTGTCGTTTCCATATGACTATGCCAGACATACCTCGACGATCTTTTTGTTTACGAATTCGTTGAGTTCTTCCAAGTTTGCAAACTCTCTCGGTGCATCGGAATCGTCCTTGCCAAAAGCCCAGTTCTTGATAAGGCCGCCTCCGACAGGCCCAGGGCTGACATCGCTGGGGGGTGGAAATGAAAGAAGGAAGGAGATTGCATCTGCGACCCGGTTCTTGAAGGGAGCTTCCTTTTCGGCAATTTCTTCAGCTGACAATTCTGTTTTGCCGGAACTCTGCTCTGCTTGCTGTTCTTCGGGAGGCGATGTAGAAAGCCCCGGCGTCTCTTGTCCATGTGCCTGGCTCTCATCGTGCGTCTCTGAAGTAGCCAGTTCAGCCGATCCTTCAGTTTGGTTTGAGTCTTCGCCGCTCTTGTTTGCAGATTGGTCTTCAGGAGGTAGTGCGGCAGACTCTGACTTTCCTTGTTCATGCGCGTGGTTTTCGAGGCGCCTCAGTAAAGCAGCCCGTTCGTACTTCCTCTTCGTTTCCTCAAGCACAGCACGTACTGCTATAAGAGGGTCTGGTCTGATATCGCTTGAGATTTGGGCTACGGAGGTGCCCGTGATGTATTCCATCACAATAATGCCGTAAGGAAGCAAATGCGATTCATCAAAGCTGTGCAGTTTGACGTCAAGCTCTGTGTCGATGAAGTCGAAAACTCGCGGGAAATGGAATCGCTGCCTAGCTCCCTCATCCATCTTGGACAATTGTTCGTGTACGTAGTACTGCGTGTTGGCCTCTGCTCTCAGAGAATCGCTCTGATGTCCGTACTTTACCCAAACGAACACGTCCGCCGGCAGGCTCTTCGGAGAAAAGCGGAAGCCTCGCAAATTGTCGTAGTACGGCCTTTTTGAGCATTCCGCGATATTCTGCAGCGTGTTTTGGAGCACTTCGTCGTGATCAGGCTTCCAGCCAGGTGGGAGATCCATTTCGTAGGCGGAAAAAAATGCCTTGGTATTGTGCCGCGATGGGATGATGGTTTTCGAAGAACAGCAGAGTGTGAAAGCTGTTGGGGCTTTGCTACCTTAGGTACACCTCCTTGTATGTGGATACAGTGCGGGTTAAATCGTAGGTCGAATCTACTGTGCACACCCAGCGCCTAATACTTGGACTCCGATAGGTCTGTTGGTTCTTCTGATTTCATCCCAGTCTACCTTAATGAGAGAAGTCTTTCAAACATGATGATTCACGGATTGTAATGTAAATATTGCTAGTGCTTTGACGATATACTAATTTTGGTTTTGTTGCGCGGCCATTCGTGCCTCCCTCCTCCTTCTCTTCTGCTTGTTTCTGATACAACAATACGCCGTGCAGCCCCCCATGACCAGAACGAAAGTCAAGGGGGTAGCGATGATGATGGCCATGAGCTGTTGACCCCACGCCCTGCCCCCCTGAGTTGGATCGCGACACGTAGCGTCGCATTCCGGGGTCTCGATCGCCGGCGAAGGATCGCCCGGGATCCACGATGCGATTGAAGCCCCGAACGGAAGATCGGGAGGGGACGGCGTCATTACGTCCTGGTCTGATTTTTCCCATGCGATATTCCACGCGGGCTGCATAAGCAGATCCTTTGTGAAGGGTACTTCTACATCATGAA
Source organism: Colletotrichum sp. SAR 10_75 (assembly GCA_025327155.1). NCBI lineage: Eukaryota > Fungi > Ascomycota > Sordariomycetes > Glomerellales > Glomerellaceae > Colletotrichum > Colletotrichum sp. SAR 10_75. The sequence continues at coordinate 64,600 of JAKMWT010000240.1, read as the reverse complement.
CGACGCCGGTATATGTCTCCTGATCTTGCACTTTCAGACTTCCAATGCAAACGGGGAAATTGATATCGTAGTTACGAGAGCCAGTGGACCACAACTCCTCGCCGCTATAGAACCAAAGAATCAGTGAATGAACACGGCTTATTCAGATAAGATAGAGTGGGCCCTACGCTGCACAACAATATGCGGTAGTCAGAGGTACAGCTCGTTCGAGGACTGTCATCTCATGTGCATGCCATCCCTCTGGGCATACAGCTGGACTCAATATGCCTAGAGCTGGGCTTGCGAGGTTACCGTTCCAGCCTGTAGGCCGACACGATGCAATAAATGTACGATCATTGGGATCATGTACAAGTGCCTCCAGAGATGAGCCACTTCCTGTGACTTGGGTCCATTTGCGGCGTGTTTGGCAGTCGGATGGAATCGCATAGGGGGTTGTCAAAGGAACGGGAGTCTTCTCTGTGGTTGCCGCAGTCATTTCCGTCATGGCGTCCACCGTCGTTGCTGTTTCTGTTGCTGTTATCGTCGCCATGGTCCCTACTATACGAAGGAGGCTGTTATCTGACGCAAGCGGGACTCTAAAAGATCGTGGAGCACTTTGATGGGGGCGAGAGACAGCTGTAGCATTGCCAAATGAGTAGTTGGAACTTTTAAATTGTTAAGAAAGATGAACCAGCGTGGAGATGCACGCTAGGAGGGCCTGTGCCAGTTACAACACTCGTCATTCAGGCAGAAAGGTGCATAGGGGGGTGCAGGGCTACTGAGATACTACCTTCCTGTAATACATGGGCCATGTGCGGCAACCAACGGACTCGGGTACAGAAAAGGGAATTCTTGAACTTGGCGCTGGTACAATAGAGAAAGTCTCTCCACTGGTAAAGCGGCACAGTAGTTCAGCTCGACCAACAGGTGATTTAACCGCCCTCCCGAAATTACCAACAGCAAACGCAGCACTAACGCCTCGTTGATGATCCAATGGATCTGGACACTGGCGGCTGGTGGGAATCACATTGATCATCAGAAAGATAAGCGGGGAAAAAAAGCGGTTATTGGACTGTGCCATATTATAGAAATTGCAATTCTCAGGCTGCGTCAACTTAGGCAATGGCTTTGCGGAACGCATCTTTTATTGGGTGACCGATAAGTAAACACGCTATAGGTACTTTAATCCCTGTCGAAAGGGGTTTGTGATGTTCCTGGTGAGCACCGCCCCGTTGCCTGCTCTCAGGACTGCGTATGGGGCCTCCGGCCTCTACTGTGCCGTTCGGGGAAGATGATTCTGTTTCAAGTAGATAGCAACTATTGCGAAGTATTTTTTAACAGGAGATGCTTCCGTTCACTGACATAGCAGTTCTTGCTGGCTATGTATAGTTTCAGCTGTAGAGCTAGAACTCTAATCTCAGCACTCAGCGAGTCCCAGTTATGCTCGTTAACTACGCGCACTCTATTATAACCCTGCATGAAACCAGAAGGGTAGGTTTTGGGACTCATGGCGGCAACACCGCATTAGTAGGCTTCCCGACACTTATACCTCACTAACAACAGATGTGTGTACATTCCAAAAGCCTGGAAAATGCGTGGTTTTTTTCGTGTCTGTTTGAAGGCTATGTTAGTAGCAGATTCAGCAGAAGAGTCATAAAAGAAGACAACCTACCCTGCTATTTGAATCTGCCGATTTCCCTCATCCCAGAGTTGTTGGTATCAACCATGACAGCTTCCCTCACGAGTCTGTTCTACATGGCGTCGTAGATCGATCGCATCCAGGCGTCTTGTGCATGCCCAAGGCTCTAAGAGTGAAGGTCGCCGTATGTCTCACTTCCGGTGATGACGAACGAGAGAGAAACTTCCTGGTCGGGGTCCTCGTGTTCTCCCATGCCAAGCTCCCAAACACTCAAGTCCACAATTACACGTTAATTGTATTTGAAAGCATTGTAGTTGGCTCTGATTTTGATATTGAAACGCAGATCCATGCCCACTTCAAAGTACGATTCAGCTTTGACGTCTTTCCTTTTGTCTCCGCTCATAGCGTGTTCGATAACACACTGGCGAAAGTGCCTTGGAGGAATGTCGCCAAAGTCGAGACCCACCTTGTAGCTGCTGGCTTGGGCTGGGAGATACTTGGAGCGGTATGGCGTCATGTTGACAATGGTGATGTACTGCTCGTTGCTGGCAACGGGCGCTGAAGCGTCGAGCATGGGAAATTCGTCATGGCTTCCCACTCTCATCGTCTCGCGGGAAAATGTAACATCCGTCATTTGACATCTGTCATCTGGATAGATTACGCACTAAAGCGACCAAGTCGTATCTGGGCAGTAGCATAGAGAGCACGCGAATTCACACAAGCCGTGACTTTTGGCCCCGCCGAGCGCAGATCCAAAGATAGTACCTGCTGCAGCCGGCTGATAGAGTCCCCTTTCACCAGTGAATTCGCACGCAAGACGAGGACAGAAGCCATAGTCGCAGGCGTATGAATGAAGCCCATCTAGAGCTCCATCCCCTTCCCATCGGTGCACGCCTGGGGAAGAAACTCGGAGACTTTTGGTACAATTGTCGTTTGCTGAGTAAGAGAGCAGTACTCTGACGGGCAGTAGCCGTGGTTGAAAGCCCATGAACATAAGCCAGAGTAGTTTTAGCTCCTTCCCTTGGCAGAAATCCGTCGACCTCCAAAGCCTTGGGCTATGTGTGAAATTGGCTTGCCGACTGCTTGGACACAAGGAGGATAACACTGGACAATAACCATATTTGCAGTCAAACTCGTAAAGCTCTTTGAACCCCTTCGTGTCTTTTCCCTGAATACTCTAACTAGAAGACAGACTTATGAGGTATTTGTTGAAAGTATATTAGCTGATGGGAACAAAGTACGTTTGATTATTCCTCTTATTGGTTACGCGTATATGTAATGAGACAGGCGGTATGTCGCCTGAAGCTGATAGATATCATTCTGCTATCCTCCGGAAGGGCCCCCAATATTTGTAAGTTGCCGGTGAGATGTGCGTTACCAGGATCTACGGCCCAGGATCTGGAAACACCAGACGCCGTCAGCAACAAATAAGGACAGGCGCGATGTGTCTTAGCACTGGCAGCTTCGGAATCGTTAGCATACATACCACAGGTCGAGGTTGGACCTTGACCTGAAACATCATCACTAAAACCTTCCTCGCAAGCACCCGCCGACATGATACCGGCCTAATACAGATACCTTAAAGCTGAGATGAATGCCCCAGATCCTTCGGGCTTTCAACGCCGCTCCTCGTTCATCATCAACCCAGAAACGAAATCCCCACAGCTGAAGCCACACGATAACGATCCAAGTCCCATAGATCTACAAGGCGATGTTCCTCTACCAGGGCGGCGCGCCCTACGCACTCTGGGGCACCTTTATGTTCTTTCTCACACGCGACTTGATGCTCAACTAGTTTTCCTCAACACCCACATCAGGACCCGCGGCGCAGCCTACGACATGCTCCTGTACTAGAGGTGCGGCGCAATAGTCGGTTGCGCCGTCCTAAATGGCCTACTCCTGCTATACACTAAGGACGTCGGTTTTTCAAAGTTCGCGCAGGCGGCCGCCCTAGCTCCTCTCTGGGATATTGAAGGTATTCGGGAATCAGGGCCGGCTGTCGCCCGCGATATGGCAGCCAGGTGACAGGAAAAGCATCTTCACCACCGTCGGAGTCATCGTTTCCAGGGTGTCATTCGAAGGTTTCATGTTGTGCATCCCTTAAGGAATCCGACTCATCCGGGGTGTCTATTATTGCAGGCGTTCGGTTAAAGGAGAAGGGCAAGGTCGCCTGAGCGTGTGGCGGCCTCGGAGCATTGATCTTTCTTGCAGCGACCGCATCTCGAGCCACGATGGTTGCAGAGATCAAACTCTAGAGGTGCGGAAGAGCAATCGGCATCGGAAATGGATGGGCGCATCTTCGACATCAACGTCGCAATGGCGTTTGCCGATGTATCTAAGCGGTCCATATAGACTGAAGGTAAAAACACGGTCTTTTCCCCCTCAACCTTTCCATTGCGCGGGATTCAATGATACAGTTAAGGACAAGGGTTGAATGGAAGTGTACCTCCGATCAATGTTTCCGGCCTAGGGCATTCAATGTTGGATGCATCCGAATGTTCTCAAGTAAATGGAGCAGTAAGCTTATCTCAATCATGCGGGGAACTCCTCAGGGAGACGGCGATCCCAAGCTTGACACCTGCAGCCGCTCCAATTAGACTGCACCCTCGGAAGTTGGAGTAAATCGAACGGCATATATATTTTTCCTTGTTGCAGACGTCAAAACCACGGGGTCAGCCGGCACATGCCAGTTCAAGGAAGCTGAACCTACATACTGAAGCAGGATTCCGCCAATGGAAAGGTCGTATGACAAGAGAGCCAATGCAAGTGCGAGTTCACATCATGGACGATTGATATAGATTTCATATTATCTTAGCAATGTCAAGCCTTAGCGCTTCAATCCTTTGGCAGTAATTATTATAAAGTCACGTAGAATGTCGCCAGTATTTGCCAGCTTGACCATCTCCTCATAGTGAAGACATCTCTTGAAGATTCCCCTATATCAGACACGAGATGAAGGGCAAGTCCACCTCTTTCAGCCTTCTGGCCTTGGTTCACTTTGTCGCTGGTGCTGCCGTGGGTCCCCATGACGGTACACGCCTGGAGAGACGCGCGGAGGGTACCGCTGTCGTCAACCTTGCCCAGACCTCAGGTACCCCTCAGCACCTAGCTTCAGGCTTCATCTACGGTCTTCCCGACAACGCAGATGGCTCTGCCAGCACTGTTATCCCACAGGAGCTCGCCGTGGGCACTGGATATATTTATAACCGTGCCGGCGGAGCTCAACTTCCGTCTCCCAGTCTAGGCTACGCTTCTGGCCAGCTCACGGTATGTTTGATGCCCAACCCTGACGCCGGATCCATCATCTAACAAGCTTCTCAAGGGCCGCCTGCAATCCTTCTCTTCCAATTACAAGACTGCACGGAGTCACGGTGCTGGGTTTCAGCTGCTCGTCCACGACCTCTGGGGCGCCGACAGCGTCCAGGGCACCATTCCTTGGCCTGGCGACAATGGCAATTGGGCGTTTTTCGACACGTTCCTGACCCAGGTGATTGCGTACATCAAGAACAACAATCTTCAAAGTGGTCTTGAGCTTGATCTGTGGAACGAGCCCGATGCTCCTCAATTCTGGGGTGCTTCGTACGACCAGTATCTGCAGACGTGGACACGCATGTATCAGCGCTTCAAGTGAGTTCCAAGACACCAAAGCCGTCTTAATCGGAATTCGTAGAGGGAGAGAACAGCGAAAGTCACTAACCAATATCAGGTCTGAACTTCCCAACGTCCCCATCCTAGGTCCATCCATCTCACAACCACCAACCACGGGCAACAGTCGATGGACTGCGTGGCTTGATCACGTCAAATCGACCAATACTGTGCCAGATAAGTACACCTATCACATCCTCACCGCTACCGGCTCCGCCTACATTCCCCGCAATGCACAGGATGCCTTGAAGAGCATGACCTCAGCCCGCGGCATGGCCATGAAGCCTGTCAGTGTTAACGAGTACGGTGCTATCGACGGTGGCGACCAGACCAACTCAGCCAGTGCATGGTACATCGGCGCTTTCGAGCGCGAAGGCGTTTCCGGTCTGCGTGCGCACTGGGGCATGGGCGCGGCCAATCTGCACAACGGCATGGCCGGCCTGGTCAACTTCTCAGGGAGCAACTACTTCCGCGCTGCGCAGTGGTGGGTGTACAATTACTACACGCACTCCATGACGGGCAACCGTGTCGCGACTACGTCTTCGGGAGACCGCCTCTTCGAAGTATACGCCACCCGCGGCAGCAGTGCTAATTCGGTCAAGATCTTGACCGGCCTCAAGTCATCCGCTGGAGACCGGGTCTATGATGTGCGTGTCACGGGGCTCAGCGCCGTGGGCATCTCTGGTACCGTGAAGATCCGGACACTCCGTTTCAACCATGTCGACTGGTGGCTCGAAGGACCCGCGCCTACTGATCTTGGCACTGTTACGCACACCGTCACAAACAATGAAGTTACCTTCTTTGTCGATCCGGACAATCAGTACACCGCTTATGCTTTCGAATTTGTCAGTTAGAGGGTCTACAAAGCACTTGGCAGAGAGTATATATTGTCAGAGTATCAATTATGCATATATATATATCGATGATAAATAGTGTGATTGGGCCTGCGTAATGTGACTTCCCAAAGCACAACACAGGTGAGTGAAAAACATGACCGAGGACAACTTACACCACACCAACGAGAAGCCGGCAATAGTGGCAGGGTATATCCTGAACTGGATCGTTAATTATGGTACTCAAAATGTGGTAAAGAGAAGATTTTCGGATGCCTAGTGTAGTTTCTCCATGTTGCCTGTTCCTTAAACATTGGAGGTTGATTATTCACGCTTTCCATAAGACCTTAGTAGACCTTGGCACGAACCTGTAAAACATCTCACAATGAGATAAGCTCGTGATCAGGCCCCAGTGAGCCCCACCAACAATCCACTTCACTTGCATGGGCAAGGACAGTCTGAAAGCGATCTGAGATCCCTGTCCACGTCGCTGACCACCATTGCAGGGGCAGGTGAGGAATTGTTGGGGCTGATGAGTTGTCGTCTTGCCTCTTGCCCAATCATGAGATCAATACATATCACTATCTTGTAATTGCTTTGTTCATAATCTACGACCACTTAAAGTAGTTATACACACATATATTTGAGTTCAGTTTGTTTAGAAGCAGAAACACATCACTTGTTGGAAAGAGTTAAGTGCCCGTATGCTAAGATCAGCTCTGGGTGTGTAATATGAAATGTGCAGCTGCCGTACTTGTTTCCAAATGATTTGCTTCTACAAGGAACTCTGGGCCCAGCCTCATAGTTAACCCCTCTCGCCATTGATCTAACATCGTTTCAGCTACCGCAAGGCACTTCTCGCTAGGCCGCCTGGACGGATCTTGCCAGTCAGTGGCTGCTTGCGCCAAAAGGTTTTCCAGAGACCGGAACGTGAAATAAAAGTCCGACTCAACATCGCCCTGGCGACTATTTTCTAGTACCCGATAAAACCATCTTTTGTCGCCGGCTTCACTGATTAACACGCCAAACAGTAGCGTCGTCGTGCTTGTTGCATGAGCATTACGTTTGAAAGAAATTCGGACCAGAGCTCCATGAGATTCGGTAGCGTTGAAGCTTTCTGAGGACGACCGAGAGGCTTCAAATGGAGGTCCCGCAATCTGAAACTTTCTCATCCTAATAAATCCGGCTCTTGACCTCCTATGTCTCGGAATAGCATCAATACTCTCAATTGAGAAGCCCTCAGATGAAGGGCTTGAGTCCGGGGAAACTGGAATGAGAAGAAGGACCGCATACTCTCCAAGACTATTCTTTGTGTCAGGATACGTAAGACGAGATTCTTGCTCAATGCTGTCGAATCCCCTCGAAGGGACAAAGATGTCGAGATGGGTCGCTTTTACACCATCCGTCTTAAGCGACAAACGGTTCTTCCAACACAGCGCAATAGGCCGTGGACAGTCTCGCACAACCTTGTAAGTGTCCAACGTCGGTGTCTTTTCCAAAGGAATCCCGACGAGATGCCCATCCGTTGTACCTGCCGAGAGCACGGCGATGTACTCAAACGGGCGAAGCCAAATGTCCGAGCGGGGCAGCTCAGCAAGTCGGATGATTGGAAGCTGGATGGAGAGGCCAAAATTGGTCATCGAGTACGGCATCGGCCGACTGGATTCGTCCCTTGCAGGATGGTACTCCCGCGCGTTTCTAAAGTTACGGGGCGACGGCGCCAGCATGCTCGTCCACGATGGCGGATCATCCTCGTTCCAAGACCAGCAGAAGAGCGACTCATCCGTGGAGATTCTAAGTATCTCTTCCTGCAGCCGTGTGAAGGCTCTCGAGCCCTCGCCGTACAGCAGCGGCATGTTGATGTCGAAGATTCCGAGCATGCAGTACGCCATATCTTCCACGCGGGAAGTCTTACGACATGATAACCACGACATCCTCTCCGCGACGCTGGCGCCGGAAATTGGCGCTATGCGCTTCCGCTTGTAAACCAAGTATGCAGTGCTGATACCGGTGACTTTGGAGATGGTTTCCACTAACGACTTCCGCGTGCCGACTTGTCTCCACTCTCGGGAGAAGAACAAAACTTGGCGGGGGGCTAGAAGCTCCTGCAGCGTCCAGCCGCGCGTAAACCACTGACTTTGGGATATTCTAGACAGCAGGGCATTTTTGGAAGCGGCTTCATCGCAATCCCCGGCCTCGGAGACATCAGAGAGGTAGGCGTAGCAAATCTCGGCGTCCCTGTACCACGCGAACATGGAGTTGATGGCCTCAGCTAGCTCAGCCGAGCTATCCTTGTTGATGCAGTTGGTGTCGATCCAGAGGTACCCTATGTCCTGGGTGATTGCATGTCTCCGGGCGAGCTCAATCTTTTGAAACCCTGTCCTCTCGCGGGCGACGGCCATGTCCTTCCAGTCCTGGAAGGAGACCTCATCTGGGCCCCAGGTATGGGAGAGGATCGCATAGCGGGGTACATTGTCGCCAATGAACTCTTCCAGCGCGAGGGTATTCACGTTGATGAGGCGCATGGCATGGAGACCTTGGGAAACAAGTGCGGTCGACAGATGCAGATTGCCGTCTTTGTACCTTGGCTTCGATTGGCCAATGATTTGCAACACTGTTTCGAGCGGTGTGGAAGACTTTAGTCACACTTGTCAGCCCCCGCTGATCCACGTTGTTGTCGCGATAAAGATCCAGTATATTGCGGCAGCTGGTAACGGCTGGCAAGGAAACTGGTTAAAGACGTCGAACCGTAAATGAACGTCCATAGGTATTCACAGGTGGTGGTGATAGTGGTGATGAAGACGGTTGTTTAATCGCTTGTACGTCCTTCTTTCCGACCAGATACTGGTGAACTGCAAAGCGTGAGAGTTCTTGTCTCATGAGGTGGGGGAATCTTTCTACCTAGTACTTCATTTGCCTCATTCGGGAGGGGATCGAACGTCGCACCACTTTCTCTATTGGCGTGTCTTGATAGACCTTGACTCAAATGTGGAACTGTTGAACGCTCGGCAACGCCTTAGAGCCATTGATTATTAGACATTCCATATTGCCACGCTCCCTGTGTTGCGCCGCATGATAAACTACCTCGCCCGCAGTTGCTCAGGTTTCCATTAAATGTCGTCGACGCCAATTCTGCCTGACTGATCCTTTCAATCCAGAACTCAAGTCGACGGCAACCACAATGTCCAGCAACAAGGATAGCGGCGAGGTTGCTGTGCAGGAACAACATCAGCACCTGTCTAAGTGGCGCGTCAGCTCGTGAGTCGATGCTCAGAAACTTCGTGCCAAAGCTGACCAGGACCAACGGCAGACCTTTTTTTCAGACCGTCCTGGTTGGAATCGTTCTTTTCCTCAATCCCGGAACCTATCTCGCTATCACAGGGCTCGGCGCCGGCGGGAAACAGCCCGAGCTGATTGGGATCGTCAACGATGCTAATGTCGTTCTTTATACCCTTTTTGGTGCATCTGCAGTTGTTGGTGGGGGCGTGATCAACAAGATCGGGCCTCGATATTCCCTTATGCTGGGGGTTACTGGCTATCCAGTGTACTGCGGCTCTCTCTGGTTGGTGTGACATATTTTGAATCCATTTGCAATTCCGACTGATATGTGGTCAGGTGGATAGACAAAGGCGAGGGAAAATGGTTCGTGTTATTCGGTGGTGCGTGGTTAGGTCTCTCAGCTGGTATTTTATGGGCCGTACAAGGTAAGAATCCGACGGCCTTGGGCTCGTTAAATCTTAGGTGTGCTAGGACATGGAATGCATGCACATCGGTGGCACAATGTCAATTCGGTAGGCATAGCTGACCTCAGTCAGGATACATCTGCACGTGCTACCCGATTGAGTCTGAAAAGGGCTTCTACATCGCGACAACGTGGATTTTGAATGCTCTAGGTTCTGTAGTTGGATCAGGTAAGAGATTCACTTCTCTGTAATGGCGCACGCTAATGGGTTATTTAGCCGTTGTCCTTGGAATCAACATCAGCAACACCTCCTCATCGGGGGTACCGCCAGCGGTTTATCTCACCTTCATCTGTCTCGAGTGCGCCGGGATCTTCGTAGCGGCTCTCCTGATGGATCCAAGCAAGATCAGACGCAACGACGGGCGACCAATAGCTTCTTTTGATGCAGAATCCTGGTCCCGGGAACTGAAGAGCTTGTTTCTAACCTTGAAGGAACCGAGGATGACCCTCATCACGTTAGCGATCTACAGCTGCGAGATGTACCTGTCGCTATCAGGGTCGTTCAACTCATTCTACTTTAATTCGAGAACAAGATCATTGGCAAACGTGAGATCAAGCACTAACCCACACCTGCTGCAAGAAACAACGCTGACAAGTGAATACAGTTTTGCTATTGGACCATCCAGGTCATCGGCTCAGCCGCCATCGCATGGACATGCGACGCAAAAGTCTTTGGCCGCCGTCGCCGTCGCGCCTTTATCTCCGCTGCCTTCGTTGCCGTTATCATGGGCGGCACCTGGATCGCTCTGCTGGCCTTTCTTGCCTCCAACGATTTTGACCGTGCCGGTCCGGTCATCGGCATCGACTGGACCGATGGCCGACGTTTCGCTGGCCCCTTTGCACTCTACATGTTCCTCGGCGCTTCATACCCGATCTTCCAAAACTTCTTGATCTGGGTGTATAGCACCTTCTCAAACGAGCCGCGGACGCTCGGCCGGTACAGCGGGTACTTCAAGGGTGTTCAAGCGTTCGGCACCGCCACGGCTTTTGGGATCGATTCAAGATATGTCTCGTTTCTCCATCAAGCTATTCTGTACGCGACGTTGATGCTTGGGGGGCTAGGGCTGGCGTCAGTCAGTGTGTATACATATACGAGCGATACGACGTATGGCCAGGAGGAAGGGGTCGTTGTTCCAGAGGCGTTTGATGAACGCTACTAAGCTGAGCTGTTCTATCGACTGCTAGCGAACTACAGAACTTCATATCATCGGAGGGTTCTTATTTTCCCCGTCTTGGATAAAGTCACATTCTATTAAAAAGCTTTAATTTAGGCACTCTATCATTGAGTATGATAATGAAATAGTTATACGACATCTGCGTATTCCTCTAACCATTCAAATAACCCAACTTGAGTGGCAAGCTTCACTATTAGGTGAGTTTAAATATAACCAGTATTCTCTATTAATCCAAAGTACTGCAGTGGACTAGCTGTAGCCTACGGATGAGTTAAGACAAAGGAGATCTATATGAACTCAAACCACGTTACATCATGCAATACAGAAAACCTTTTCAATAAATCCCCCCCTTTCCTCTCCAAGATATGTGTTCCGCCCGGAGGCAACTAGAAGCCTGTCCTAATCTCAATCTCGTTACTGGCAATATAAAGACCTCTTAAACAAGCTATCGGGGTGTCTTTCCGTACGCATACCATCTCTGCCGAGGGTTCTTCCATATCCAGTATCCAGATGTCCCATGTTATCCCATCTCAAAATTACAAGCTCGTCTGCGCCTGTTGCTCGCGCAGCGCCTGCTGCTCACGCACCGCCCTCCTCTTAGCCTTCTTCTGGTTCTCAAAGAAGCAGCACAACCCACACCCCGCAACAACACAGAAAAACACAATCGGAGGCACCGTGATCAGAATCATCATCTGCTTCTGAAGGGCGTCCCCTCCTTGACTCGGATCGCGATAAGTGTCATCTTGACATAAATCACCCGTCGGCTCAGGGCCACCGGGAACCCAGTGGCTCACATACCCTCCCACCGGAAGCTCGGGCGGCGTCGGCGTCAGCGTCGCCCTGTCCGTCTCGTCCCAGCTGATCACCCACGCGGGCTGGATCATCAGGCCCGCGGTGAAGGGCTCCTCTTCGCCCACGAGTACGGCGGTGTATGTGACGTGGTCTTGGGCGTGGAGTGTGCCGATGCAGATGGAATGGTTGATGGAGTTGGGGCGGCTGCCGTCTGGCCAGACGTCTTCGCCGCTGGGAGATCATGTTAGACGGCGAAGGAACCTCCAAGGGCAGGGATACGGGGTCTTACGGTGCACAGCAGTAGGCTTTCGTGAAGCTCGAGAAGGCGGTCATTCCGTGGGCGTGCCATCCTTCTGGGCACACGGCAGGGCGCCAAATACGATTCGAAGGACTGCATGAGCTGTACGATGCTTGAGAGTACCTGTCTAGGTAGATTGCCTCGACGTCGCCTCCATCGGCATCTCCATCGGTATGGAATCTAGTCCATTGACGACGCGTTTGGCATTGGGGCGGGACCACAAAGGGAGTTGTGAGAAGAAGAGGTGTCGCGGTTGTAGTCGGTGTATTCATTCTCGGGATCAGAGTCGATTGGAATGCTCAAGAGACTGATATCAATGGCGCCCGCAAGCGCCAAGAGATGCTGTCAACTGAAAAGTGGTCGTGAAGTAGTCGGAGTTCAGACTTGACGTGTGAAGTTGGGGTGTTGATTACTAGTATTTGGCAAAAGCTTGAAATGGGGTAAAGGAACCACTGGCATGTTGTTGGAAGTTGACATGGCATGGACATGGTCCAACGGATAACATCCCCGCGAACGGAAAGTGCTACTATACTACGCCTGACTTGGCATGCATGAGGTTGCTCGCCTTTGGCTGAAGTGAAAGCGGCACGATAGGGAGTCTGAGCAAACGAGCATTTTAGCCGGACAGCCAGCATCGATCTGCCATCCATGGATGCCTACCTTAGGATCTCGCTTAACTCACAAAAGAACATGACTTGTTACAACTCAGGCGGTATCAACTGAGATATTTGAACTACATGTTGGCAACGCCCGGAGTCCAAAAGAAAGAAAGGTTTACGCTGGCCAAATATGTATGGACATTTTATTTGACTTTAACGGCCGAAAACTAGTTTTTCTACAAGATTCAGCACTCAATCAAAATCATCACCGTACATGAGGTCGTCGTCGAAGTCGTCATCGTCATCTTCATCATCTTCATCGTCGTAATCGGAATTGCCACCTGCCGGAGGCCAAGCCGTATGGAATGCAGATTGCATGGCAGCATAGACACCCGAGATCTGATCCATTTCACGAGCCAGAACCCCGCATATGTAGCACGCCTTGGCGGACCCTGGGCCTTTGCAGCCTTTGATAGGGCACTGGCGGTCGGCGTCAGTGTAGCGCGTCAGCATGGGGGACGAGTCGTCGTTGAGCTGCCACGGCTCGCGGTCCGCGCTCCGGACCCCAAAGTTCCAGACCATGTAGCCCATGGGACTCATCCCGATTACAAATTCGTCGTCGACAGCGATTTCTTCGATCCCCAGACCGTCATAGAATACCTTCTCGTGCAGCGGGCCCAGGACCAATGTCGAAGACTCGTCGGCCACACATACCGCGCTGTAGCCCCAGACCTTCCCGGCCCATTCGGTGAACTGGTAGATCCCGGGTCCGTCCTCATGCGGCCGCCATTTCTGCAGGTAATATGTCTGCCCGTTCCACCTGCGGCCGCCGCTCGTCTCCGGGCTGCCATCGGGCCTTCCCCACACGGGCCGTCGCATGCCGAGCTCGTACTCCTCGACGGTTTCCGAAAATGTCTCCGTGAGCGTGTCGAAGTTGTACCGGAAGACAGGAAGGTCGGGAGTGGCCATTTCATTGGGGATAGCCTGGACTAAGCCGTAGAGCCCATGTGAGGTGATTGGCTCGCCGTACCGAACGTATACAAAGGCAGAATCGGGGCTTGACACGCATACTGGTAAATGGAACGAATGCCGGAACGACTTGGTGTACTTCAAATCCACAAACTTATAGACGGTAATGACGAGTTCAAGCTCGCTGTCCACGAAACCTTCTAGAAACGCTACCGTGCCATCGATCGTTAGCAGCGAGATTGGGTCGGCAGGATACGCCAAGAAGAGCGCAGCAAGACGGTCGGGAGCGCAACTTACGATCTTCCTCTCCATGTGCAAAGTAGTAGATCACATTGCTTTCGGTCGGGTGAAAAACGAAACCTTCTGGGCGGTCAAGGTCCAAGTCTTCATAATCATCAGCATCTCTCGTAAAAGGAGGGAGTTGCAGCTTCGCGAGCCCGGTGCCCCAGCGGAACACGTGCGGAACGGCGTAGATTGGGTTGATGATGGAGAACTCAAGCACTGCAGCTTCTGCATGGGCAGTGATTCTCTTGACGCGGTTTGGGAGGGTGACGCGTCGGAACTCCTTTTTATCCATGTGGTAGACGATCCTTTTTCCCGATGAGCTTCTGAGTAGTTCACGGGGGGTGGATGCCGCAACTTACATGGTACGGTCGGTGGCGCGGTCTACGAAGATAATAATGTTCTCAGTCATGGTCCAGATTACAAAATCTCTTTCACCCTTTTCCACCAGATCCGGTAGTGCGACGAGCGATCTGGTTGTGTTGCGTAGATCGTCGATGAAGATGGCATAGGGGTCAACATGCCAGGCGAGGCGCCCGCTGGAGTATGCAAAGTGCCTCTCGGTGTGCTCCGAAGGACGAGCGCCTCTTTCAATTGCGCCCTCAACGTACGCGACGGTCTTTTCGTCCATCTCGAATGTTTTGGTCTGCAGAATGTCGTAGAGCATCTCACTCACGGCGACTGTGGAGATGAACTTTCCATCGATGCGGGGTATTGTCTTGCCTGCGGCGGTGACGAAGGTTTCCCACGGTGAATCGCTGGCGTGCGGATGCGAGGCCGGCAGAGACACCAGCGAGGACAATTCCGGGAAGTGAGTATTTACCAGGTGTTTGGCAACGGAGGGCTCGGTCCAGACGGTGCGCCATCCCTTGGAGACGGCGGCGCAGGCAAGGGCATCCTTCGTGGTGAGATACTCCGCAATCATGGAGACGAGCTCGCTGGGGAGATCAGACATTGAGCTCATCTGAGGTGTTCTTGCGTTTACCATGGTCCTGAGAGCGACGAGCTCCCATGGCGATAAGTTGTCGACGAGGTGCTGGAGGTTGGCGCGGCGGTACAAGATTTCGGAAGCCTGGTCGTCGGCTTTGAGGCGTGAGAACTGCTCAGAGAGCAAGTTCACAGGATCGTTTTTGTTCATCTTGCGCGGACAGGTCTTTGCTTTGCTTAGAATGTCATCGAATTGATGGAGATCTGGAGAGGGAGGGGCACCCGCATTTCGGTGGAGAGAAGGATGTCGTCCGTCGTGGCGTTGCATTCCGAGCTGAGAAAGTGGGTCGTTGGAGTGGGATGACCTCACCGGGACTCACCTTGGTCTTGACCTGATGCTGTCAGGTGAAGCTTCGGTGAAGGGGTCTCGGAAGCTCGGACACAACCCGCAATGTGATTATTTGCTGGCGGTGCAACTGACGCCAGGTGCCCACAGCCACGCTTCTTCCCATGCAAGAGACATCAACATGCGTCACTCGTCCCAACCTCACTCTTACAGTTTCTGTATTTGAAGACATTTGCTTTTATACTATGCGTATCAAATGCTTTTTGTCACGATATCCTTCACAAGGGAAGGATTCCTCGTCTTCCTGGGCCGCGAGAAATCGAGGATCCATCTCGTCGACGTCTTTCCATGAGTACTTCGACACTTCCATGGTGCCAATGCGACGATACACCCCTTTTTGAGAATCATGCACCTCTAGTAGAAGCATCCAAAGTGTCCAAGGTGAGGTACTCTTGAACATAGGAAGATAATATCGTGTCGTAGGAGTGTCTTGGCTGTCGAATGCTGTTGTCGTGGGTGAGTCCAGATGAACTGTGATCGAGGACATGGGTTCGATGAGCTCGCCGCCGATATATATCTTCCACTTATATACCGTCATCAAGTTGTCTTTTGAAAAGGGCCCCTCCCGCAGCAATTCAACTCGTCTGAGCTGCCCCCAAAGTCGCAAATAGCCGCTCTTGAGCAGGCCTGTTGTGTCGCCCGTGACGTACTCAAGATGTACATCATGGACATTGCACAATGCCTCTGCTAGTCCCACTGAAGAATGACGAACAACACGCGAAGTCCCTTTCCCGGGGCCCGCCCAAGACCACGAAGGCGCTATGTAAGCAACACGGGCAGCCTCTTCTTCGCGTATTGCGGACGAGGTGAACGTCTCGGGTGGCTTGCTCTCTGTCACTGTTCTCCACATCAAGTCTTGCTCTAGGGTGCTCCGCCACAGACCGGCAACGTACTCGTCGCCAGTGAAAGACCTGATTCGTTTCGCAATGGCAGACATAGCCAGGAGCCTATCTTGAGGGAACGTCAGGGCGCATGTTG
This sequence comes from Colletotrichum sp. SAR 10_75, assembly GCA_025327155.1. Classification (NCBI taxonomy): domain Eukaryota; kingdom Fungi; phylum Ascomycota; class Sordariomycetes; order Glomerellales; family Glomerellaceae; genus Colletotrichum; species Colletotrichum sp. SAR 10_75. The sequence goes on along the minus strand of JAKMWT010000240.1, from coordinate 48,336 downwards.
AGTACTTGTCAACAAAATTCCACCAGCTCAAGCGGTACCCGGCTGTATCAGGCTCCATTAGATGGAAAGTGACCACGTTGCTGTAGGCTTCGTGATTGTCGAAACTCTCAAACCCCTCTGTGGTTTGTCTGCTGCAGCATTCCCATGCAACCTGCCATTCCCCAAAGTACAGCACCCGAGGAGACAGAGTTCGTTCTTGGAAGACCCAGCCTCTGCTGTTGATGGCCGAATCATTAAGGTGTTTCATGAATCCTTGGAATGCAGAGACTTTGTATTCCCCTACAGAACCATCATAAGTTCCCTGGACGATTTGTGGGGTGAAGGCTTTGGTGTTGCGAGTAGTGAAGAGCGAATGGTTTGCGTCGGGAGCGTCGACGGCGGCGATGTTGCAGTACGAGTTGGAATAGACCTGGCCCATGAGCGTCGACTCGATCAGCCAATCCGCTTTGTCGTCTCCTCTTTGGATGATGCACAGGGAGTCAATCCACAAGTATCTGACCCCCAGTCGTCTGGTGGTGGATATGGCATCTCGGTAGAGCTGGGGAAGCTGCTCTGCGGGTATCCCTCGTCGGAATGCGTCGATATTGTCGGTAGTAAGAACAAGACAGTCCGCAGAACCCCAGCAATGGCTTAGCGTCATAAATGGCCCTTCAATAAACCCTTCAGCAGAAATGACCAAGCGTACATATGCTGCTGAGTCGTCGGGGTGTCCACAGTCCAGGAGCCGAGTTGGAAAGCGCGCTGCATCTTTTTGTAGCGGGGAGTTGCACCTCTTGTGCTCCTTAAAGCATCGATCTATCCATTGTCTCGCGATTGAGAAGGTGCTTTCAGAGTCTGTACGTTGGGACAGCTCTTTGGACCGGAACTCCGCTGGTAGAGTTGTCAGATAAGCTCAATTCATGTAGTAATTAGACGTCCTTACGGTTCTTCTGGGATAAGAAGAAAACAGCCTCGTCCTCCCAAGACCTAATTCTCCCCTTGAAATTTGGACATACGCCAATACATTCAGCCAAGAAACCGCCATAAGGCCAGTTGCCATGGAACAAAAGGCTTGTCGTATCAAACTCACAGTCCCACTCGATATCAGCATCGTCGGATGGTTTCCTCAGCTTGGACGAGTGCAAAGCCCAGAATGTGGTGCAAATGTGGCATCCGGCTTCCATGGATCTTCTCAGGCTCTCTAAGCTTGGGTGGTGGATTGCCTCCTTCCCCGTGTTGTCGTTGGCAAAGTCCACGGATGAGATGGAGCGTTGACACACGCCGCAGACCATTGTATTGGCGTCCATGGTTCCGAATGCGCTCCCCATGAATCCCTTTCAGTCGTTTGTGGTTGAGGAATCATGGATGAAGTTGGGTGGAGGTGCAGGCAGATGACAGCCTCGTCGGTCTGCCCACTGCCCTCGCTTGGGCACCCAATTGTGTTGCTTGTCCATATTGAATCCATGTCAGTCATCCTGCAGTAGGATTAGTCTGCATCGCATCCAGGCATCCAAAAGACAGTCCGATCTCGCTACCTAGGTGCCTTAGGTAAGCCAGTCAAGAAGGTTACGTAAGCACTCAATTGCCGCCTGTTCCTGCACCCCGCGATCGGATTTCAGACCGGTTTACACCTAGCTAGAGGTATACCCCCCCCTGCTTAGTTAGGGTTTACTGCTACCACTACAGCTAAGCTGCTTACCTAAGGTTTAGGGCTAACCTCCTCTTAGCCCCTATAGTAGGGCTAAAGGTAAGTTAAGAATATAATTAATCTTATTTAGATACTTTATTTTAATATAAACTTACTAATAATATATACTAAACTAAATAAGATATTTATAGTTTAATCTTAGATTAATCTTTAATTTTTATTATAATAAGTAAATTACTATAAACTTTAAGGGCTTCTAGGTAAGCTATAAGCTCTACCCCTTAAGTAGCTAGAAGTTATCCTAAAAATAGCTATTAGGAGGGTTATTACTAATAATATTATAATTAACTTAATATTAATCTTACTCTTATAAAGTTTAATTAATTTATCTTAAATAAGATTAACTTAGTTATTACTATTTTAAACTTATTCTCTATAAATAGGATTAATCTAGCTATTACTACTTTAAACTTATTTTCTATAAGTAGAATTAATCTAGCTATTACTACTTTAAGCTTATTTTTTATAAATAGGATTAATCTAATTATTACTACTTTAAGCTTATTTTCTATAAATAGGATTAATCTAGCTATTACTATTTTAAGCTTATTTTCTATAAATAAAATTAATTTAGCTATTACTACTTTAAACTTATTTTCTATAAATAAGATTAATCTAGCTATTACTACCTTAAGCTTATTTTCTATAAGTAAGATTAATCTAACTACTACTACTTTAAACTTATTTTCTATAAATAAGATTAATCTTAATATAAATAAAGATAAAGCTAAAAAGTAAGCTAAGAATAAGTATTAAAAAGCACTTAATATTCTAAACTTTAAATAATTTACTCTACTTATAATACTATTTAATAAGAATTATATATATAAAAAAGAGCAAAAAAGAGAGAAGCTATAAGTCTTTATCTATCTACTAATATTACTTAGGTTACTAGTTTTAAAAGGAAAAGTATAATTACTCTATATTATTAAGATTAAACTAAGATTAATCTTTATAAGTAACTTATCTAAATACTACTCTCTACTAAATAGCTTTCTTTACTTATAAGATCTTTTTTAAGAAAATACTTTTAAATTACTTAAAGTTAAGCTTTAATAGCATTATATATATTATTAATATAAAAGGGGTAAATAAAGAATATATTATAAAACTATAAGATAAGGTATATTATTATTTTAACTAATTTAAGATTAATCTATACTAATACTATTATAAATATAATTTTTATTAATAAAGCTTTATAACTTAAAGAATATATAATATAAATTTTTATAGATCTTTAACTATTATAGAATAATAAGATACTATATTAGTTTATATACTTATAAGTATTTTAGCTTATAGTTTCTCAAACTATATAGTAAGGTTCTTAACTATATATAGTTCTTTATAAGAGAAGTAAAAAAGCTAATTTATACCTTTTTACTTAAAAGTAGAGTAGTTACTTAAATATATACTACTTAAGACTATTTTACTTATTAGAAGAAGAATATATATAAAGATTAAAGCTTAAGTTATAAACTATAATAAGTAGAGATAGTAAACCTAATAAGTATTTAGATTAATCTTAAAGTAAATATAGATTAAACTTAATATTAATAATTTTCTAAATTCTTAGTATTCTTAATTAATATTATATCTAATACTCTTAATAATAACTAAAAATAATATAATATATCTTAGCTCCTATCCCCTTAGAATTCTTTTAATATTTTATAATTATAAAAAGAATTATTAATAAGCTTAAGTTTACTTATCTAAATAACCTTAAAGGTTATTCTATTTAGAATTTAAATAAAAGAAAGTAAACTAAATATAGTAAGTTATTATTTAGATTAATTTATATTTAGCTTCTAAGTTATTTTATAGGAATAGATTACTTCTAAGGATAAAGAGACTTTATAAAGTATAATTACTTTATAAAGTTTTACTACTTTATTCTAAATTAGAGATATAACTTTAATTAAGTCCTACTTATTTATAAAAGGTAGTATATATACTTACTCCTACTAATAAAGAAAACGCTAAGATAAGTTAAAGAGGCCTTAGTAGTATTTTTTAGAGTAATATAAGAGAGTTTACTAAGAATTATATTTAATATAATCTATTTTTAATCTATAATTAAATTATAATTAATTTATTAATATCTTATAAGTTAATATCTTAGTTTAATATTTAATATAGTATTCTATTAGAAGTATAGTATAAGTTTTCTACTTAAGGTATACCTATCTCTAGCTAATATAAGTCTAATAAATAGTTACTTATAAAAAAGTAAATATCTCTATTATTCTTATAGAACTAAATAACTTATGCTTTAGTATATATAAGATAAATAAAATCTATATAAAGGAGAATTCTAAATAAATATATTTTAAATTAATTATAGTTTAATTTATTAGTAATACTTTTTAATACTTATAGTTTTAAGCTAATAATATTAATAATAATAGAAGTTTTATTAAGATAAGCTTTTAGTAAAGCTAAGCTAATCTTTAGAAGAAAATTGAAACCTTTTAGATTAATATAAACTATAAATATATTACTAATAAGAATTATTATAAGATTATTATTAATATATATATTTAAGAGCTTTAGTATTATAAGTATTATTAGAGAGTGATTTTTAATTAATCTAAAGCTAATCCTTATAGGTATTATCTTAGTTTATAGATATATAAATAAGGAATACCTTTTAACTTATTACTACTTTTTCTAATACCTCTTTTAAATATTATATCTCTACCTCTTAGATATATATTTTAAATAGTAGTATATACTAAATATCCCTCTTTTCTATATAGAAAAGTATTAGAAAGGTATATTCTTACTTAACTTAAATAAGCTAAAATATATTATTTATTTTTTAAGGTTTATAATAGATATAGATATAAAGCTTTATATAAGTAGGATCTATATAAACTTAGATTAATTTAAGAGCTAATTATTAAAGATTTAACTAATTTTTATAATCCTTAAGACCTAAATAATAATAGTATTATACTTATTATACTATTTATTACTATAAAGTCTATTTCTAATATAAAATTAAGTAAATTCTTAGAATATTATATTCTTAGTAGCTAGAAAGCCCTTTTAGATTTATAATATCTCTCTTAGAATATATATTATAAGAGGATTATTAGGGAATTATTAATAAACTTCTAAGTAAGTTAAAATATAACTTAAGTATAATCTAAGTCTAATTATAGATTAATCTTAAAGTCCTCTAACCTAAAGGTTATTATATAAGCTATTTATAAAGGTTATCTTAATATTTACTTAAAGATTAATCCTTATTAATCTTAAATAACTTATTTATAATAGGCTAAACTTAATTTATATTTAAATTATATTAAGGTATTTTATTATTCTTTTTATATATTTAGTAGTTAAAGATAGGATATATATATTATATAATAAGTATATATATAAGTTAATCTAAAATTAATTTATACTTATTTATATATACTCTAGCTTATAATACTATAATAAGCTTATACTTAATTAGATTATAGCTAATAGTATATATATTTAGTATATATACTATTAAGTATCTACTTATATTTATAAAAGCTAAAAATTACTAAAATATAATATATAATATCTCTATATAAATAGTTTTATTTTTTAATCCTCTCTTTAGAATAATATAAATACTACTAATAAAATTAATAGGATAAATAGTATTAATAAAAAGTTAAGCCTTCTATTAAGAGCTTTTTACTTTATAGATCTTTTATACCTTCTTTATTTATACTATTTATTAGTTTATTATTAGTATTATTTCTACTTAGTTTACCTCTATAATCATATAGTAATTATAATAATAATTTAAAGTTAGTTAGCTTATTTTTATTAAGTAAAGTTCCTTAAAAGAGGTCTTAAATTATAGCTTAATTAAAGTATAAACTAAGATTAATCTTAGTTTAATTTATAAAGCTAATAGATTTATAGCCCCCTCTATAGATAAATAGCTAAAAATAACTATTTATAATAATAAAAGAAAAGTATATTATATTATTAATTAAGTTTTATAATATACTTAAATTAATCTAAGTCTACTAATAATTATTTAAACTAAGAGATTAAAAAGTTAAGAAAGTAAATAGAGAGGGAAACTAAAATAAAAGAGATAGAGCGTTTTAGAAAGGTACTTACTAATTTATAAGGGGGAACACTAAAAGAGAACTTAGAGGAGAACTTAAAAGAAAACTTAAGGGAGAACTTAAGAGAAAAATAAAAAAATAATATATAGATTAATCTTAAATTTCTTTATTATTAAATTAGAATTAGAGCGTTATTCTCTATTAGATTAATCTTAAACTAATTTAATATCTAGCTTCTTATTTTATAATATATCCTTTCTAAAAAGTTAATCTTAGATATACCTTATCTAGCTTCTTACTTAAAGCTTTTATTTATTAATAAATTAATTTATAATAATAATTTTATAATTCTCCTTTTTTACCTCTTTCTTTACTTCTTTTTTTACCTCTTTTTTTACTTCTTTCTTTACCTCCTCTTTAACTAGCTAGAGTATTATACTCTTATTCTATTTAATAAGCTTTTAGGTTTTATTATTAAGTAAAGCTATTATAGCTTAAAGATTAATCTTAATAAGATTTTTACTACTACTATAGATATAACTAACTAAGTAGTAATAAGACTTAATCTCTAGCTTATTAAGTATCTTAGTATAGCTAGCCTAAATAATATAATAGTTATTATACTTAAAGGGGGGGTAAACTAAAAAGTAGTTAATAAGAGTAATATAGATTAATCTTAGATATATATATTAGCAGTAGAAATATAAGTACCTTAATACTTATTACTTTTAGAGAATAGTAATAATATAAATACTTAGTTTTTTATTATAGTAAAGTTAAGCTATAATAAGTATTAAACTAAGATTAATCTAAGAATAGAATAAGAAAACTTACCTTCCTATCTTTAAAAAGGATAAGTTACTTAATTAGTATCTTTAGAAGAGTAATATTCTAATTAAAGAACTATCTAAAGGGTATAAGGCTTAAGCTACCTTAGTACTAAATAACTTTAATAGTAGCTTTATACTTAAAATTAATATAAAGCTAATCTCTAAGATCAACTTAGTACTAATTATTATAGTAAATATTAATATAATAAAAAAAGAGGCTGCTTATATAGCTATTAATAATATTACTAAAGATATAAAAGTAATAATTAAATATCTTAGATTAATTAAAAATAAATTAGTTTAATACTTATTATAAAAATAGATTAATTTTATACTTAATAGAATATAAAGGTAGATTAATCTTATCCTTAATAATAAAAGTAGATTAATTTTATACTTAATAATAAAAATAAATTAATTTTATACTTAATAATAAGAGTAGATTAATTTTATACTTAATAGTGAGGGTAGATTAATCTTATACTTATAATCTAAGTAGATTAATCTATTTAAGAAATTATATTTAAGGGAGAAAAGAAGATTACTAAACTATAGAGAAAGTAACCTTTAAATATAAAGTTTTCTAGTTCTAATATATATATTATAAATATAGAGAAATAAAAAATAGTTAACTATTAAGTAATTATCTATATTTAATTAAGGTTATTTTCTATCTTACTTAATACTTCTAACCTAACTCCTAAGTAATACTACTTAGTATAGCAAATAATCTAAGATTAATCTAAACTTATTCCTATAAAAGAAGCCTAGGTTTTATCTAATATATTAATAATATAACCTACCTATATAGCTTTCCTTTATAAGATAGAAATATATATAACCTCTTTCTTTATTTAGAAATTAATCTAATATTTTATATTAATAAGATAAAGTTTTTTAAGTTCTACTTAGAGAATAATTTTATTATAAGTATAATATTATAAATAGCTAGCTAATAGTTTATATAAATATAGTAAGATACCTTTCTCTTAGATTAATTAAAGTTAAATTTTATACTCTTATTATAAATAAAATAGATAGCTAGCTTAAAGAGGTATAATATAGCTACTTATAGCAACACTTTACTTTATACTATTATTTACTTTAAGACTAAAAGGCTAATAAGCTTTTATAGTATATATCTTAATATTTAGAATATAAATTAATCCTTATATTTTATTTAAGCTACTATAAAGCTATTTATATATATTATATATAACTAAATTTACTTCTATTTACTATTATAATCCCTTATTATGAGGGGCTGTCCTTTAGTTTATTTAACTTAGGGGTGCCTTAATTATAAGAATTTAAGCTAAAGAGGGGAGGTTTCTAAGAAGCCTTTTATATAGAGGAAAAATAGGTATAGGGCGACTATTAAGTAAATATAGTTACTAGGGGTAGAATTCTCCTAGGTCTATAGTACTACCTAGCTATTAATAATAGGTATAGCTTATAATATATACCCCCCCCTTTAGCTTTTATATAAGTGTAGTTATAATATAAGCTAAAAGTAGTTAGTATAAGCTATAAATAGGGCTAGTACTATAATAATTTAAGCTACTAACTGCTTTATACTTTATAAGTAAATAATATAATAATAGGATTTTTTATGCTTAGTTTACTTCTTATTTTTCTTTCTCTTATTAACTTATATAGTAATAAGTTAATTAATTAATTATAATATTATTTTAGCTAACTTTTTATTATTTTAGTAGTATTTCTAATATACTTTCTATTTATTATTTATATAAGTTAATTAGCTTTAAATCTTTATTAATTACTAACTTATTTAGATCTAATTAATTTACTCTCTCTACTTCTATAATAGTGCTATTTATATAAAAATACCTACCTTTTCTCTATTATTTCACTATAATTAACTTTATATAGCCTACCTTATTAGACTTTAATATTAAAATAAAATTTCTATTTATTATTATTAATAATACTTTATCTTCTAAGTATTTTAAGTTTACTAGCTTCTCTAACTATAAGGAGCTTATTATTAAGGAGTTTAACCTCTTTAATAACCCCCTCTATACTCTAAAGGGTTAAAGCTTATAGGCTTACTTTAACTAACCTCTCTCTTCCTATTTTATTATAAAGATACTTATTTTTATATATCTTTTTTTTATTTTTCTATTACTTTTCTAATATTTTATTAAGGCTTTCACTTATACTAGCTTATTTTTAGTAATATCTTTTTAAATAATACTTAGAGACCTCTTTATAAGGTTTTTTACTTAAAGTATATATCTACTATAATTAAAGCTAAGAGGTTTAGTAATATTATAGCTTATTATAATATCTTTAAGTGAAGTGTGTTATCTTTATACTTTAGGCTTATTTTTAGAACTAATTATTTCTTTAAGTAATATTACTTAGTATATTTATTACTCTAATAAGTCTATTAAGTTAGTTTATATTAATATAAGTATTTACTTTCTGCTGTTTTAATATTATAAAACTAATAATCTATTAGAGTAATAAAGGTATAGTTTACTATTAAGAGGAGTTTATTTCTTTTAGTTATAATTATCTTATTTATTATAGTATTAATAAGGAGATTTTAGTAAGTCCTTATTATTTTAATACTCTAATAAGATTATTAACTTTTTATTAGCTTTTTATATAAGTTAAGGTTTATATAGAGCTCCTCTATATTACTTTTATTTAGAGCTATAAGATCTATATTAAAGCTAAAGAGAAGTATACTACTAAGGTTACTATTAAGGCTATTATTAGTATTAATATTTTCTTTATACTTTTTATTAATTTTTTAGCTGCTCTTATTTTTAGCGCTCTTATTATTATTTCTATTTTAATATCTCTTCTAATTAAGCTTAATAAAGTTTAGCTATATTGCTTTACTTAAGCTTATTTAGATATAGCTAAAGTCCTTTATAAGGTTTATTATACTCTTATTCTACTCTTATTTTTAGTATTCTAACTCTTTTTAGCTTATTAATATTATTATTACTATTTATATAGAGTAGGAGGAGTAAAAGGTTTATTTCTAAAGTTTTTATCTTACCTATTTATTTACTTATTTTAAGCTTATTTTAGCTTTATTATGCTTTTTTATAGCTTTAAGCTATAATAAAGTTTTTTTATTATTTTTTATTTTTTATTTATAAACTATTTTATTATTTTTCCCTTTATTCTATTTATATTTACTTGCTGTTATTTAATTATAATGCTATATATTAGGGGTTACTATTATTTTTATCTATAAAGCTATATTTTTCTTTAAACTTATTAACTACTTAGTTATTTTATAGGGATTATAGGGGTTCTTAAGTAGGCTAGCTATATTTTAACTACTTAACTAATAATTTATAGTATTTATTTCTACTTATATATTTCTATTATACTATTAGAATAAACTTAACTTCTTATTTATTTTCCCTATTTTTAAAAATAAATAGTAGTTAGGGATTATTAACCTCTTATCTTAGGAGTAGGTTATTTATTATATATTATAATAAACTAATATAAAAGTAGTTATAAACTTTATTTAGAATGTTTAACTTAACTATAGTTAGTAAGATTACTTTAGTTATTTTATATTTTAAGTATAACTAATCTAACTTCTTATAAAGTTATTTTATATAGAAGTTTATTAATAATAATTAAACTTTATTACTTACTTTATAGCGCTCTATTAGTATCTTTTTAGTATTTACTAATTACTTTATTATTTATTAAGCTATTATAATAGTAGCTTAAGTTAACTTTATAGTTAACTTTAGTTTATTAATAAATTTATTAGTAGCTAACTTATATAAGTTTACTAACTTTAGTATAAGCTAGATTATTAATACTAAGTTAATATAGTACTTATAGGTAAAGAAGAATAAGCTTACCTCTATTATAGCTATATTATAGTTATTAATTACTAATTAAATAGATAATAAGTAAACCTCTTAGTTATTTTAAGTGAAGTTAACTATTATCTATAAGATTACTTAGATCTCTTAATTAAAGTGTTTAGTTATTTTATCTATTTATAGGTAGAAGGTAGTACTTAAATATTATTTAATTTTAATAAGAGTATAAAATTATTATTAGAACTAGCTTATCTAATTACTATCTCTATTACTAATAATTAACTATAGTATATTATAGAACTAATAATAATAGTTTATAAAGTATTTTATATATACTTCTATATTTATTAATATTATCCCTTTTAAGGTTATTATCTTTAAAAGTCTATTAACTATTACTTAGAGGTATTTAAATCTTATTCTTATTATATATAGGAGATTTATTATAAAGTCTATAGTGAGGTTATAATATAGCTATTTTATTATTAGTAATAGCTAAAGGAGTTTATATTTTATTTATTATTATATTATTTTATAGCTATAGCTATTATAATTCTTTATAAATTAATAGATAGCTATAGACTGCTTTAGCTAGAAGTATTATTAAGCTAAAATAGCTAGTATATTATTTTAGCTAAAGTAGCTTATTATTATTAAGTTATAATATTTTTAAATTAACTATATTTAAAAGGTATTTTATAAGTAGTTTTTATTTATTAATCTTAATATTTAAATTTAGTTCTTAAATATTAATTAGTTAAAGGTATTTATATTATATTTAGTAATCTATAATTTTAAGCCTAACTAGGGGGGGAAATTTTAATCCCCTCTTTTTACTATAGAATAAGTTTCTTAATACTAATTATTACCTATTTATACTTCGTTCTAAGTATATTAAAGGGCTAGGTCTTTAAATACTAATATTTTAAAAGCTTCTATAGGTGTTAATCTATATACTTTTCTTAAGGTAAAGTTAGAGATTATTTATATTACTTTTTTTTTTTTTATTTATTTTTTTAGCTTTTTAAGGTATTTTATTTATAGTATAAAAGTATATTAAGTATAGCTATAAAGTAGCTTAATGAATATTTTAAGAAGAAGTTATATCTTAAAAGCTATTCTACTTAATAACTTTAATATTCTATTAAATATTATTTTTATATAAAATATTTAAAGCTTTTATAGTTAGTTAAAACTTTAAATCTAAAGTAGCTTTTTAATTTTATATTTTATACGCCTAAATATATAATTACTATTAATAACTCTTTATTATAAATTAAGTAGTTATATTAAACTAAGGTTAGCTTCTATAAGTAAAAAGTAATAAGATATTATTATCTCTATAAGTTTTCTTATATTAATACTCCTCTTAGTATAAACTTTAAGTAGTTTATTTTAATAGTAGTTAGGGTTTATAAGTTAAAATAGTATAATATTAATATAATCTAAAAGTAATATTTAAGTATTTAGAATATATCTTCTTATTCTTTACTCTAAATAAATAAGATTTTTTTCTTTATAAGGAGAGTAAGAAGCTTTATAACCTTTAAGTATTTTAATATAAAAATTTAATAATAATTAGTAAACCTAAAGAAACTTTATAACCTTTTTATAGAAGTAAGTACTTCTTATTTAATAATTACTTATATTTTCTCTATATTATAAATAATATTTTTATTTACTTTAAGGATAAACTTTATATATTTTACTATTTTTATAAAGAACTTATATTTTATTAGGTTAAGGTTAAGGTTAGCTTCTCTAAGCGTTTAAAAAACCTTATAAACCTTCTATTTATAGTCTACTTAAGAGCTACTACTATAGACTAATATATTATTAATATATATTATTATAAAGTTATTAAAAAACTCTTAGAGTATACTGTTAATATACTATTAGAATGTTATTAAGGCTCTATTTAGCTTAAATAGGTAGATTAGCTATTTAAAAAGCTTATATTATATATAAAAAGTAGTTTTCTCTTAGTACTTTTCTACTATTTAGATCTTATAGAAAGCTGTTATAATATTTAGTTTAGTATACTACTTTATTATATTAACTCTCTAGAAGGTCTCTTAGATTAAAGGTAGAAGGTAATAATCTTATTTTATAATTATATTTAATGCTTAGTAATTATAATAGAATTATAATCCTCTATTTAGTTTTTAGATAAAGAGGATTAAAGTATTTATAGATAACTTATTAGTATAAATAAACCCCTTATTAAATAGGTTAATAAATATCTTTTTAAGTATTAGAAGTTTTTCCCTTAATATATTATAAAGGGGGCTTTAAAGTAAAGATACCTCTTAGCTAGAGGTATTATAATTAAAATAGATTTTATAATTTATATTAGGGCAACTTAGAGGTAAGAGATATAATTTAGCTATTTTAAAAAGCTTTATAAATTTATTATAAATATAATATAGTAATCTCTTAAAATAATCTTTTAGTTTCTTTACTTTAAGTACTTTCTTAATATCTTTTAAGCTTATAGCTTATATTCTTATTACTATTTTAGATAACTTACTCTTATTAACCCTCTAGTAGATTACTATAAATAAGGTAGTATTTAACTAATAAGCTTCTTAGATTTCCTTTACTTTTTAAAGCTCTTCTTATTTTTATAAAGTAATTATAACTCCTACTTTCTTATAGAATATATATTTTTCTATTATATTATAAATAATATTATTTTATTTTATTTATAATTTCTCTAAGAAGAGGTTAATATTTAACTTTTTTATTATATAAGTAAAAAATTACTATATATAGCTTCTAATTTTAAGGTATAATATAACTACTCTTTTTATAATAGTTTAGGCTAAGTTATTAGTAAAGCTTTATAATTATTATACTTAGTAGTTAATATATAGTAAATAGAGGTAGTAAGTATATTAATAGTTTATTATTATATAGATATTATAGCTATAATTTATTAAAGTGTTAATAAGAATACTTTTATTAACTCTAACTACTAATATTATAGAAAGCTTATTTATATTATGTTTTAATTAGAATTACTCTTAACTAGCTTGCTCTTCTTCTATTATCTTTAATACTTAATTTCACACTAAGGTTACTTATTTCCTAAATTAGAAATATTTTCTTCTTTTTTAATCTTTTCTAAGTCTAAATATATTATTTCTTTAGTAGCTTTTACTATTTTAGGATTATCTCTTAACTTTTTAGTCTTTTAGTAGTCTTTCTATAAATAGCTAATTTAATTATATTTAAAATAATAATATATTTCTTTATTAAGGTTTTTACTTATTCTTTTATATAAAGTGTATATTAAACCTATTATCTTAATATCTCTATCTATATTTATTTTTAGAGGTAATAGTTTTATTCTAAAGGTTTTAAGCTAGTATAAAATATTATAAATATAGTATAATCCTTTTAATTTCTATATAATATCCTATATAAGGTTTATATATTTAGTATATTTATAAGGGGTTAAATAGTTAACTAGCTAATTAAGAAGCTTATATAATAATACCTTATATAAGTAGTTAATCTAAATACTATTTAGCTAAGTTATACTACTTACCTCTATAATAATATATTTAAAGTAGGGAAGGAATAAAATAAAAGCTTTATTATATTTTATCTTAAGTTCTAATAGTTTTCTAAGAGCTTTACTTTTTATATTTAAGTTACTATAAATATAGTTTAGATATACTAAAAAGGCGTCTAGTTTAAATAAGCTATTACTACTTTTTAAGCTATAGAAAGCTATAACTATTAGCTATATTTTAGGTTTTAAATAGGAGTTAATAAGATATTATACCTTTTAGTTATTTAGGTAGAAGGCTTAATCTATCTTAATCTTATTATATATTTATTATACTTATATAGTATATTTATTATAACTTCCCCTAAACTTAGGGGGGTTAGGGAGAGGTTTTAAGTACTAAATACTATTTATTTCCTAAGTAATATCTAGTTTAAGGAGTAATAGTAGTAGTAATAATAGTGCTAATAGGGTTACTATAAGGTTTAGCGTTACTAATATTAATATATTATTAGCTATTATTATTTGCGTTAGATCTATAGCTAACTTATTATTAATCTACTATAGGATTATTAGGTTATTAAGCTAGTTATTAAGCTTATTAATAGCTATATAGATTATTTTAAATACCTCTTTATTTACTAATATTAGTTCTAAGTTAGCTATTTCTAGCTTAGTTAGCTCTATTTTCTACTTACTATCTATTACTCTATATAATTAGTAAGGTAGATGTTTAAAAAGAGCTTAGATATATAAGGGGCTATCTTTTAGTTTATTTAACTTAAGGGTGCTTTAATTATAGGAATTTAAGCTAAAGAGGGGAGGTTTCTAGGAAGCCTCTTATATAGAGGAAAAATAGGTATAAGGTAACTGTTAAGTAAATGTAGTCGCTAGGGGTAGAATTCTCTTAGGTCTATAGCACTACCTAGCTGTTAATAATAGGTGTAGCTTATAATACTTACTTAGTTATATTACTACTTATAGTTTAATTTAAAGTTAATCTAAATCCCTTACTTTTACTTAATACTCTAAAGCTTTTTAAATAGAAGCTAAACCTTACTCTTACTAGCTAAGCTATACTAAAGCCTAAATACTACTAATATAAAGCTAAAAAAGCAATATTATTAGAGATTAATACTAATAATAAGGATTAATTTATAATAAAGGTCCCTTAAAAGTAGTAAAATTAAACCCTTATTAAACTATTAAAGTATACTACTTAAATCTAGAGGGTATCTTTATTATTATTTAGATTAATCTAAGATAATTTTATTATTTTTAAAAACCTATAGCTTAAAGTCCTCTTTAAGAAAATAAGCTTTAATATTCTTATAATAAAACTAAAGAGGTATAGCCTTACTTATATATATATTAGATCAATCTAAGTTTAGTATTTACTAATTAATTAGTAGCTAAACCTTATAAAAATAAAAGAGATAGTAAATATCTCTTTTTATTTATTTTATACTAAGAAGCTTTATATATTTTCCTATAAATTAGTTAGAGATTAATTTATTAATACTACTAAACTACCTTTAGCTAATCTAAATATTAAAATATAAAGTCTAAAAATTCTTTAAGGTTTTAGTTTTAGAAGATAGTATTAAGATTTAAAGTAAAGAGGATAATATTAAATTAAACTAAGATTAATCTATATATAGATTACTTCTTTAATTTATTATACTTATAATTTAAGATTAATCTAAAAGTAAGCTAAAACTTAAAGTTATTAAGCTATTTAAAAATAGATTAAACTATAATTAAGTAAACTATAAAAGTAAAATTACTTATATTTTAGATTAATCTATATTAATACTAATTATTAGTTATTTACTAAATATAAAGCTTAGTATATATAGCACTAATAAGGTTATATATTAAATAAATCTTCTTATTTTTATTTAAATTATTCCTTATAAACTATCCTTTCTCCTCTCTTATCTCTTAAATTAATTAGTTTTAAATTAATTTATAAAGATACCTATTATTAACTTTCTTAATTATTATAATTATAAGGTATATAAGTAATACTTTAATAGTTCTACTTAACTAAAAAAAGCTCTACTATTTAAAAATAGTAATAATATTATTATTATACTACCTAAAGAGGTATTTTATTATATAATAATTAAAAGTAATAAGATATAGATATTATACTTAGATATTATAAGTTAGATCTTAGGTTTACTCTTAGATTAATTTATACTTACTTTTTAGTATTAATATTACTAAGATCTCTATAAGCGCTATACTTCTAACCTTTAGAAATATATTATTTAAGTCTATAATATAAGCATTTTAAAAAGTATTAATAACTTTAATATATAAAGTTATATTTAAGCTTAATATAAGTTTACTTATCCTTCTATATTGCTATTTTAATTAATATATTATAGGTATTTAAAAGTAAGTTTAAGTAGTTTATTCTAATAAAGCTTATAAGGAAACTTATAAACTAACTCTAAGAAATAAAGTATTACTTTAAAGTACTTTTAGATTAATCTTAAAACCTTCTTATTAAGCTTAATAAAAGCAAAAGATTACTTTTAGATTAATTTTAAAAGTATTTTAGTAGCTTCTTAAGGATATTATATTATAATAATCTCCTACTTACCTATTAACTTTAAATAATAATAATATCTCTAAGATTATATTTAGATTAATCTACTAAATAATATCTTATATCTAGTAGTTATTTAAAATAAAGTAATATTAGAAATAACTATTATCGTTATCTCTATCTATTTTAAATAAGTATTAAGATTTACTTTTAGTATAAGAAGCTTCTATATATAGATTAATTTAAGATATTAAACCCTCTATAGTAATTACTTCTAGCTAAGAAGAAGAAGTAACTTAACTTTAAAATATTAAGGAAATATCTCTACTACTAATCCTAATATTAATTATATAGAAAAGTAATTTTTCCTACCTTAAGAGATAAGAAATAAAAGTTCTAACTAATTTTAACTTAATATATAGTAAGGTTTATAAAATAAGTAAAAATTAGTTTTATTTTAGAATTAATCTATAAAAAATATTAATAATATCTAATATATCTACTTTAAAAGTAAACTAATAGATATTTAGTTTAAGTAAAGTTTTAAGATATCTAAAGAGTAGTTATTAATATTATTAGACTTAAATTAATTTTTATATAACCTTATTTATATATTAGTAATACTTATAGTATATAGAATAATACTAATTAATACTTTATATTATACTTATATTATTATATATAGGAAACCCTTTTCTTTAGCTAAAGATTAATCTTTATATAATTTATAAATATTAATCTAAATATTAATCTAAATATTAATCCTATCTTTAGCTTAAGCTTAAACTATTCCTAATTTATATATAAATACTCTAATATTATAAAGCTTTCTTTAGCTCTTTCCTAAATTAATCTATATTCTTATTATAGACCTAAATCTTAAAGGACTTAAAAGACCTCTCTTATTCTACTTCTTTAGCTACTTAATCTAAATCCTTATTCTCTTAGATTAATCTAACTACTTAAAAGAAGGTTTAGTTATAATTAGCTTCTAATATAAATAGCTTAAAGTATACCTATATAAAGTAGCCTCTAGTTAACTAAAGAGAGGTTAAGTAATCTAATAAATAATTAGTAAATTAATCTATAAATTAATATAAATAAGACTTACTTTTTACTTAAATATAAATAGAGTAATACTTAATATTTAGCGCTTTCTTTATAGCTTCTAATAAGACTTATAATTAAATTAATATTAAATAAAGATTAATCTAAAAATATATCTAGCTTACTTTAAATACCTAGCCTTTTTTAGTTTAAATTATAAAGATAGATAATAAGTAAAACTATATAGCTTCCTCTTCTTTATCCTTAATAAATAGAGAAGTTAAAATTAATTTATATCTAGATAATAACCTAAGTATATAGCTAAAAGTAAAAATAGTAATAGTTTTTTACTTCTTCTTCTAAGAAGTAAAAGTCTAAATAATAAGCTTTTTATAAGCTTACTTATACTTCTTTTAGTTTATAAATTAATTTAAGTCTATAACTAGGTTTACTATTAGCTTTAAGTTAATCTTAACTAAAAGTTCTTTAAACTTAAACTATATTACTACCTCTTTATTATTAAAAGAGTATATAGGGGAACTAAAATTAATTTAAAACTTAAAACCTTTAGTAAACTTAGTATTAATCTTATTACTTTATAATTTAAAACTTTTAGTAAAATTAAGATTAATCTTAATATTACCTATATAATTATTTTTATCCCTAATAATACTTATAACTTTATAGCTACTATTTAGAAACTATATAATATATTTTCCCCTAAGAGAGAGATAAATAGAAGCTAAGTCTTAGATTAATCTAAAAGTAGTCTTAATAAAGTTAAAGTTAGTTAAAGCAGTAGAGCTAAGGCTAATAAAAGCTAAATTAAAGATTAATCTTAATAATAATAAAAAGGAACTATTTTAAACTTATCTTTCTACTTATTTTACTACTTACTTAGCTTACTACTAATTAAAGTACTACTTATTAGTTAAGTATATAAAAGTATTTATAACTATAGTTATAATTTATAAGTTAGCTACTCCCTCTTTATCTTAAATAGCTTAAAAGTAATAGCTTAAATAAGCTAAAATAATTAGTATAAATTAATCTAATATTAGAATAAAAATATATAATTAAATATAAAGTAATAAGAATAATTAAGCTAGCTAATAATATAAATAATATCTCTATATATTTTAATATATTTATAAAGATTAGTATTTTATCTAGTTTACTTCTTCTATTATTTATTAATATTAAGATTAATTTAAAGTTAAGTAGATACTTACTCTATTTATATAATACTCCTTCTAGCTATTAATTATATTATATTCTTAGTATTAGACCTTATACCTAAGAATAATAAACTAGCTAATATCTTTAAAAATTAGTTAGATTAATCTAAAAGCGCTTTATAATAACTTATATTAATATCCTATTTAAAGATACTATATAGATAGAAGTTAAGCTTTTTATAAGGTTTAAAATTAATAAAAATATTTAAAATCTAATAAGGATTAGCTATTATTAATATATAGATTAATCCTAAATAGTAGCTATAAAAGTAATAAATAAGAGATATTAAAAGCTAAAAGTAGTAATAGATTAATTTAAATTAAAAATAGAGAAATAAAGAGGATTAATCTTAGTTAAAATAGAAGAAAAATAAAAAGATTAATCTTAAATTAATATAAAAATATAATTATAAATTAATCTACTTACCTCCTTAAAAAGTAGGTAATTAAAATAGTAATAAGAAGAGGAGCGTTCTTAGATTAAGCTTAAGGATTAATTAAAATAGGTTAGTAAAGTATAAGTAGTCTATATATTTCTACTTTTAGACTAATATAAATATATAAGTAGAAAAGGTATAAAAATAATATTATTAAAGAAGAAGCTAAAAGTAATCTAAAAGTATTCTAACTCTTTTTTAATTATATAATAAGTATATTATTAAGTATAATATTATATAAGAATATTACTTTAATTAAGCTAATAATTATAACTAAATTAAAAATAATATTTATATATAAATAATAAAGTAAATAAATATATATATTATTTATATTAAATCTTATATATTAAACTTAATTACTATATTAATATAATACTATAAAGTTATATAAATATATTAATAGTTTTTAGTTTTAATTATATTTTTAATTATTAAAATATATTACTTAATACTTTAATATTAATATTATATTAAATTTTATTTTACTTATATTTTAGAATACTAAATAATTTTAAAAATATAAAAAAAGTATAATATAATATAAATAAATATAAAAGTAATAATTATAAAAGTAATAATTATAAATAATAATAATAGTTATAATAGTATACTAGTAGACTATATATAATATTTCTAATAAGTATATATAAGGAGATATAATTATATTATTTATAATTATATAATAAGAGGTATAAATTAATCTAAGATTGATCTATATACTTAAGGATAAGTATATAGACCCTATAACCTATATATACGTAGTCGCAAGAAGTAGGGTCTAAACCTCAGGTAAGGGAGGGTTATTGTAGCTATAGCAGTAAACCCCAACTAAGCAGGGGGGGGTATACCTCCGTTTACCTGCACCGCAATTTCCAACAGGTGCCCATCTTGCAGGCGCTACAGAAGCCAGTCAGCCAGGTGCGCCCCCCTAAAGGCGTCCACTGGGCAGCAACAGCCCTGTGCTGTGAGGCGAACGGCGAACGCGCTGCAGACTCGTGTCAGCGTCCGAGGCGGCTCCCAGGCGGTCCCTGGACGGATTGCGGTAGAAGGGCCCACTTGGGGGTCGAGCACGACATCATTCGCGGCGGTGGTATGCGACAGGAGTGGCCGAGTGACCTGCTGACGTGCGAAATCGTGACTCCGACTCACCACCAACAAGCAGCAAAACACCCAAGTCGCCTCCTCCTCTAGGTGCCGTTGCGTTGCCGTGCCTGGCTGCTTGCTACCCTCCATCTCGATTTCGATTGCCCGTCGGTCGGCCTTTCCCCAGTCAGCGCCCTTCCCGAGGCATCTCCTTCTCGGCTTCCCGTCTCCACGTCATGTTCCTGACTCCTCCTCTCTGCCCTCTTCACTGATCCGTTCCATCTTCTCTCCTTCCCCGTCTTTCTACAACCCATTCCGCTGCGTGGTCTGGTCCGGTTCTCCTGTCCTGCATTTTCGGAGGAGGAGGAAGAGCGGCTGTTTTGTTTCTTCCATTCAATCAACCATCCTCAATCTGTCACCCTTCCGACCGCCGACGCCGGCGCCTCTCCAATCGCACTCTCCCACCGTCGCCGACATCCCAAGTCCGGAAGCTTGATCCATCATCATGGCGCGCGCCTCGAGCCCGCCGACCCCGTCCGATGACCGGACCCTCGTCGCAGCGCCTCCCGACGACGACGATGCCTCCTCCACCATCAGCCGCCTGAGCTCCCGCTCGTCCCTCGATCTCCTCCACCGAAGCTCCTCCCACCCCCGCCGAAGCCGCCGCTCCGCGAACACCTGGAGAGCGGTCTCCTTCGTCGCCGCCCTCGTCTCCGCCCTCTGCGCCGGCTCCATCACCGTCTTCTCCATGTACGGCCACATCTTCCAAGAGCGCCTGCACTACACCCAATTTCAGGTCAACGGCCTGGCCATCAGCAGCTCCATCGCCCTCTACCTGCCCGTTTCCATCCTCGGATACATCTGCGACCGCGTCGGTACTCCGCCGCTGTCGTTGCTGGCCGCGATACTGTTTGGTGGAGGCTACGCTATTGCTGCGGGAACATACCGCCAGCTGGAGGATGAGAACTTCGGAGGTCTGCGCGACATGGCCGGAAGGCGCATCTCGGGCGGCCCCGATTGGACGTATCCCCTGATGATCTTTGCGTTCGTCTGCGTCGGTGTCGGTACGTGCTCCATGTACCTTGCCGCCGTCGCAACCTGCGCGAAGAACTTTGGCAAGGGCAAGCATCGCGGACTGGCTCTGGCGGTGCCCATTGCTGCGTTCGGGTTGAGTGGCATGTGGCTCAGTCAGCTCGGCAGCCGTGTCTTCTACGAGAAGCTGCCGGACGGATCGGCTGGGGACCTGGACGTATTCCATTTCTTCGTCTTCCTCTCCATCCTCTTGCTGGTTGTTGGAATCGTTGGCTCCTTTACTCTGAAGGTTGTGGACGAGGAGGAGATCATCGAGGAAGCTGTCGAGGAGCTCGAGAGAAGCGGTCTCTTGGAGCGCAGCACGTCGTTCCTGAGTGCTCGCAGCGGCGGCAGAGGATACGGCGCGATTTCTCAGATTGCCGACGAAGAGGATGGTGGACCTCTGGGGCCGGCCGAGGACGATGCGAAGCTGAAGAAGAAGCTTGTCCTCAATGCCGAGACACGAAGCTTTCTCACGGACCGCACCATGTGGTACTTTGCCCTGGGCTTCCTGCTGATGATTGGACCTGGTGAGGCCTTCATCAACAACCTCGGCACCGTCATTGGCACGTTGTACCCCCCTACACGGCAATACGTTGGCCCCCCGACGTCAGCGGCCACCCATGTGTCCATCGTCGGTATCACCAGCACTGTCGCACGACTGGCGACGGGCACCTTGACCGATCTTCTCGCCCCGTCTCCCCAGACACAGCATCTGCAGGTGTCCTCGAGCCCTCCGTACATTCGCGGCAGACTAGCCATTTCCCGCGTTGCGTTCCTCCTCTTCTTCGCCATTATCCTATCGCTGGGTCTTGTGGCCCTGGCTTCCGGTTTCATCCAGGAGCACGGCGAACGCTTCTGGATTGTCTCCGGTCTGGTCGGCTCTGGTTACGGAGCCGTCTTCAGTCTGACGCCCATCATCATCACGGTCATTTGGGGCGTCGAAAACTTTGCTACCAACTGGGGCATTGTCGCCATGTTCCCGGCTCTGGGTTCGACGATTTGGAGTCTGGTCTACTCGGCCATCTACCAGTCCGGCGCAACAAAGTCGCCTTCACCCGGAGAGGGCGGAGACGTCTTTTGCTACGGCATGCAGTGCTATGCCTCGACATTCTGGGCCATGGCAGTCACCGTCTGGGTGGCCTGCGGGATGGTCCTCTACGCCTGGAAGGGCAAGAATGGATGGGTCCAACGGGGCATTGTTATCTAAACCTACATTATCTACATATCCACAGCAGACAGATCAAGCATGCACACCGGCGTTCAGGAAACGGGAGGAACGGTCTTGGGTAGGGCGCATCATATCTATCGCCATGATTTCATTGGGTATATATCGCATAAAGTCATAATATTTCGGGCCAGTCCTGTTTTGCCTCTTGTGATCGCTACCATTCTCTTGCATCCGCACACCGTGCTCTCTCCCTCATAGCATTAACAGCGCAATGAGGGTGGCGGCTCCCATCACCAGCCCCGCCATCAGGGGCGTGCTCCGCGCTGCCGTGCTCTCCCTTTCAAACTCACTCATCGTCTTCATGCAGATCCACTGCGAATACAGCAGCTTGTCGAACAGCACGCTCATCACTGGCGTGTACCCGTTCAGCCCGCCCGTCGGCGTAGTCGTCCCACCGTCCTCGTCGAGGATCAGCTCCACGTCCGTCAGCTTCATCAAGTCGTACGCCGCCGGCAGCGTCGGATGGCAGCCGTTATTCGCGCCAGCGTCCTGCGCCGGCGTGTCCGGGGCGTCGGGTCCGATGATCTCGGCGCCCGTGATATTCACCGCGCCCGCGATCAGGTTGCAGTGGAAGTTCTTGTCCGTCCGCGTGCGCTCCTCGAGGTACATGGCGACCTCCTGGCAGCGCGGCAGGTCCTCGTCCTTGGCGTGCTCCGCGCGGAAGTCGTCGACGTAGCCCGTGATCTCGTCCATGCAGCTCTGCTGCAGCCACGAGGAGCAGTCGGTCGTCTCGTCGTCCTTGACCTCGTGCGCGATCGGCAGCGTCTGGAAGAGGTGCTGGAAGATGAGCGCGCAGCCCTTGGGGTACTTTGGCGAGGACAGGTTGAGGCCGGCGGGCGCGCCGAGGTAGTACGACTGCGTGTAGACCTGCTTCTTCATCCAGTTGGAGGAGGAGGAGGATGTGGCGGGGCCGTTGTGTAGTGTGGCCACCGTCACGGACAGCTTGCGGATGTCGGTGATGTTGTTGTCGTCGATGGGGATGTCGAGGACCTCCGGGGCGATGCCGACGCGGCGCAGGACGGAGCCGCCGAGGGTGCAGTTGGACTCGCCGACGAGGTCGTGCACGGCGCCGGCCGGGCAGCCCACGTCGGCGCAGCCCTTGAGGGCGACCTCGGTGAGGATGGGGACCGTTGCGAGGGCGGGCCGGACGCCGCTCCCGGGACCACCGATCCCTGCGGCGAGGAGGGACCCCATGAGGGGGAGCGGTCTCATTGTTGGTTCTCCCCCGGTCCCTTCTGTGTGATGTTTGGTGGTTGTGCCTTGTTGTTCCTTGAAGTTGCTTAAGGCCAAGACTTCTGTCATGCCGCGTTCGCGAGGCGAAAGCCAAGACAAAGACGGCCCCCTTCGCTTCCGGGGAGCCGTGGAAACCGATGACACACTGGTTTACTGTTTTCTTCAGTGCGGCCGATTGGGCAAGGCGGCAGCAGGCGCCTTTCGCGTCTCACGGCGCGCGCGGCCGTGTATGAGTGAGTGCGTTGGTTAGGTAGGTAAGAGTGCGTAAAGAGGTGGTAATGTCTTGGGTGCGTCTGGGGTGGCCCGGAAAAGACGGCAGCACGGCGCAGGAGGAAAAGGCTCGTCGCGCAGATGTGAGCGGCCAGCGGCGCGGCGGCGGTGGGGATCTTTGGGGGGTGAAAGACAGCTCTCACTCGAGGCTTTGCGGGACAGCGGATCCGACCATGCTACTCTCTGTGCCTATGACGTTTTTTTCGTTTCGTTTCTTTCCAGGGGGGTGGTTGTTTTGGTGTTGAGGTTTCGTTGCTGGCCGATTTCCAGCTTCATCGCACATTCAAGAGGAAGAGTGTGAGGAAAGGTGTCGTGTGCGGGGGTGGACTGGCCTTTTTTTTTTTCTCCCTCACTCACTCACTCCAGCGGCTGCGGATTACATCAACACACACGGCGGCAGGCACTCGGGCGAGCGAAAAGAATACCGTCGAGGATGGGGTCGCGTGGTGCGAAATGATAGGCGACTGGGCGTGGGTTTTCTTGGCGTTTTCTTGGCATTGCTCACCGATCCTTTGCTTGGGAGGGACTCTGGTGATTAGCTAAGGTTGCTGTTGCTGCTGTTGGTTGTGTGTCCAGTTCCATGAATGTGACCGTGGCTTTTGGGTTTGATTAAAGACATTGCGGTTGATGCGGGAGTGAGAGAGATGGAAGTTGAGATTGGATGACATATGCATCGAGCAATGATAAGGTTTGTTGGTGAACGGTGTTGTTTTAAGCATGAACTGCATCTCGACTTTGGGTTTCGTCAAAGAGGCGACGGGCGGGAGGGATTTTGGTACACGATTAGGAGAGCTTTAAGGTATGACTAAGGTCGTTAATTGTTAGGTTCGTTCGATAGCAGTCCGGGACAGCTTCTGGGGTGGTTGTTTGGCAGGGGTCTCCCTTGTTCGGGGAGGATGGGAACATGCAAACAAGCTTCCATCTCGAAGCAGGAGATCTCTGTGCTTCCCCATGGTTCGCGAACCATGCTCTATCTGTTTCGCGGACCAAACCCACCAGTTTGATAACGAGAAGTCAGAAACACTTGATATGACTGTCCGGCAAACAGGACTGGAATGGGGCTGGCCGGTGTTCACCGTCTGACGACTCGGACGGAGCCAGTTCACCAGGGAGGGCTGTGCAAGGAAACAAGAAGCCAATGGAATCCAGCAGACCCGCGCGCCCTGGTATTGTACAAGCCACAGACTGCTGCAGGAGGCACATACGCACCGCGTAAACACGCAGACGCGAGTTATCACGCATCACTTTGCTGTCGACACCGACTGTCCTTGAGGTATGTTGTTGCAGGCAATTCGGCTGCCTTTTCAAGGCAATCGCACGAAACTTGGTCGTGTCCAGCTTGGCTCCCTCCCTGCGCCCATGACGCCCATCCGCAGCGTGTCAGCTCGTTCACTCAGGCTATGTTCATAAAGCGTGGCGATGCCCCGCTGGCCAGCACATCCTGAGGAAAGCAATTTATCGACTTTGAATTCAGTCCTCTGTACAGCCCACGCCAAGAAAAACTCAATCCAACAATCCACTCCGGCATGAACATAGCTACCGCAAACCATGGATCGAATACCGAAGCGTCTTGGGGGCCTCCTTCGCATGACAATGGGATGCCGCCGCTAAGAGCCCAGCTGGAGGCGGCCATGTGCACGACCCTCCCCCTCGGCGCCGCCGACCCCGCGCGGTCCTTTCTCCCCGACGACGAGCTCCACCGGCTCGTCACCCCCGCATCGGCGCTCCGGACGCTACGGGAGTGCGCGACCGGCCACCCGGACTCCATCCGGAGCATCTTCGCTGGGACCATTTTCACCAAAACGCCGCAAATGGTCAAGATCTTTGCCATTCTAGTACTGATTGGTCGCGCCGATGCTATCTTCAAGTTTATGAAGAACTCCATCAATGACGGCGACCTACCCCTGGAACCGACGGTCGAAGGCGGCACCCTGGTGTTGTCGCAGAGCACCCCCAAGGGCTTTGATCTTGCGCTCGCGGGGCTCAGTCATGAGGATGTCGTGGCGTTCGAGGAGATGCAGTGGAGGGTCTGCGTGCCGGTGATGGACGAGCTGGGCGCCGAGGGCAAGCCGCGTCAGTTACATCCGAAGACGATACTACCGTTTATCTGGGATGGGCCCGTGGCGCCGGTCATACAGCAAGGCGGCCATTCGAGGGTCTACCAAGTTCGCATTCACCCAGCACACCTTTATTGTGATACATCAGAGGTATGGCAACTCTATCCCGAATAATCTTCTTCCTTGGCGCTGACAACAGATTTAGAGCCGCACTCATTTCGCGGTCAAACAATTTGAATCCTCGCTCGACAACGGCATTTTTGAGCGCGAAATCTCTGCCCTCAGGCGCTTCAGCGACGCCCCAAACATCACTCCCTTTCTCACCGCCTTCAGACACGGCTCAACTCCCTACCTCATACTCCCCTGGGCCGATAATGATCTACAATCCCTCATGGCCCAGACCGACGCCCCGAAAGATGAGGGGCAGACGGCTCTCACTGTAAAGCAGATGCTCGGCATCGCGGAGGCACTCAAGGCGATCCACTACTGGCGCATCAAGAGCCGCAACAAGGCGGCCGGCTGCTCTGTCGACGCCGCGGCCGCCGGGCAAGGTTACCACGGCGATCTCAAGCCGGAGAACATTCTCGTCATGGACGGCCACTGGAAGCTCGCAGACTTTGGGCTCTCGTCCGTCCGTCAGCAGGCAGCGGCGACGACGGAGCAAAGGCCGCTGGGCTTCTCGCCGACGTATCGCGCCCCGGAGCATGATGGCGGGCACTTCGACGGGCAGCAGGCGGACATGTGGTCGCTCGGGTGCGTGATGAGCGTCGCGGCGACGTGGATGGCTCTGGGGAGGAAGGGCGTGCGCAGCTTTCGCGCGAAGCGCGCTCTGCGTGGCGATGTTGCGGCGCGAGAGAATGGCAAGGTCGACGACTCCTTTTTTGAAGCCCGGGACAAGAAGAAGGGCAGCGGGCTACGGGTGAAGCCTGCTGTGACGCATGTAAGCAAACGGCTTCCAGCCCCCTTCCAAAGAGATGTTCACAGTTCACTGACCTTCATGTCATAGTGGATCGACAAGCTTCACCAAACTCCCACCGCCAGCCCTCTCATCCACGATATCCTCGACCTGGTCAAGAATGGCATGCTAGAGGTGGATAGCGACAAGCGGATCACTAGTGCCCAGCTTGTGGATAGGCTGAGGGAGATCCATCGCAAGTGCTCTGATGAGCCGGAGTACGCCAAGCCTGACCCTCATGCGGCGAATAAGGCCGTTGTTCCCAAGAAGATTGACGATGCGGAGGCCCCGCGATCCATCAGCGTAAACATGATGCGGCTTCCTTACAACCATGGCACATGGCCGCTGGATTCCCACCAGCTGGCTCCACCCAGCTTCAATCCGGAACCGGACGGGAGGTCTTCGACATGGGCGGCGCCCGAGCAGTCATTTGGCGATTCAAGTCTAAGACTTGGCAGCGACTTGGCCGTGGCGAACCCGGTATCCCATACCATCCCAATGGCGAGTCCCAAATCTCCACGCGGTAAAAGGCGACGAGACGCGGAGTCGAGATCGCCGGCGCAAAGCAAGCGCCAGAAGTCCGCGTCCCCTAGGTCTCCCACTGACAAACCCTCCGGAGAACTCTTTGCGTGCCCATATTTTAAGCATGACCAGGAGAAATACGGCACCAAGGAGTGGAACTCATGCGGTGGCCCCGGATGGGAGATTCACAGATTAAAGTAAGACGAACAACCCACTCTCTCACGCCGGATCGTCCTGTGGCTAATGGTGATATAACCAGGGAGCACCTGAAGCGTGTCCACCGGGTCAAAGGCCACAGGTGCAACTGCTGTCTCCAGAGATGGTCCACCCTAAAAGGGCTGTCTGAACACCAGCGCTCCGACGTCCACTGCATCAAGCAGGAGGACACAGGAGATGACAGCATCGACGAGACGCAGTGGGGAAAGATCCAGGAGAGGAACCGGGGTATGGAGGGCGCCGCCAAGTGGACGGAGATCTACAAGACCATCTTCCCGTTGGACGCCGTCCCATCTCCTTGTAAGTTGAACGACGGGGGGTGGCCATGTAGTCTGGTCATTTTACTGATCATGTCTCCCCTATTCAGATCGTGATGAGCCGACGAATGACTTGACTCTCACCGACTTCCGGAAATTTCTGGAAAATACCATGCGACAACAGTTTAGTCATGCGGGGCAGGTCAGATGCCAGAACGGGCTGGACTTGCTCACTGAATTCGAATTGGCCAGATCTTTATCTAATTCAACAACTACATCCGAGGTTCCCTCCCTCGTTGTTGATGACAGCCGCTGCGATACAGCCATGACCATGTCAAGCTTCGAGTCACCTGCGTTCACGGAGACATCGCCGTCCATCATCGGCTTCGGTGCTGAGGACGTCGGGCTCGGCATGTCTCCTTGTGCTCCAGAAATGCAGCAACACCTGTCATTCGGGCACGACTTTCCCCTATTTCCAGCATCACCGCATGTCGATATGGGGGCGAGCTGGCAAGCGCCGTCTTTCACTTCAATACCGGGTCCGACGTTTGATGAGTCTAGGCTGTACCCTGATCTGTCCCTAGGTCCGTAATGAAGACGGGAGAGAGGTTGTCGTAAGAATAGATTGTTTCGTGACAGGCAACTTCCGATATGGACGAAGCAAGTAACAGAGAAGAACTTGGTTCGAACGATCTTGACATTCTTGGGCAGGGTGAAAGATAACAGCAATCAGAGTAATACGGCGTCAAATCAGGGACACAGGCAGTGCAACATGGACACAAAAAAGCATTCTTAGACCGATCTCATATATACTCTTAACGTAAAAGAATCCCTATTTATAACACAATCTTAGATATATATAGAGTATATAATTTAAATAACGTTTAAAAGAGCTTCTATTAATACTTTTATAAGAGACTTAATAATATATAACTTATTTAATAATAAGTATATAAACTTAATAATAAAAGTGAATAAAGTATTTATATACTTTATAGATTAGCGCTTATTTAAATACGCCTTCTATAATACTAAAGTAGAGGTAGTAATTTAAAACCTATTAATAAATAAAGCTTATATTAACTAATATAGAGAGTATTAATAATAGTAGAGTTATAAAACTATTAATTTGTTTTATTAAATAAAGAAATACTAAATAGTAAAGTAGTAATAAAGATAGTATTAATAATATAAATAATATATAAAAGAGAGAATAAGTTAATAGTTTAGTAGTAGAATAAAGCAGTAGTTTATATAAAGTTTTTAGTATACCTTTTATACTTTTATATCTTAGTTAGTAAGTAGTTATCTTAATTAAGATACTTTAATAAGAAGCTTTAACTTTAGAGGAGATAGTAAATTAGATAATACTACACCTTTCTTTATACTTTTTAAAGTATTTATAAGCCCTTTAAAATACCTCTCTTTTAAACTCCTAGCTAACTTAATTAGAGAGCTAAAATACTAAAAAAACATCTATTTACTTAATAATAAAAGTAACTTATTAGACTATTTAGTAATAGTAAAGTACTAAAATAACCTTTTAGCTTAAAGCTTAAAAGCCCTTACTTTAAGCCTTTAGCTATCTAAAAACTCCTTTAGTAGTAAGTTACTCTTAGTTTATTACTTAAGAGTATATAATATCTATAGCTTAATTAGAGTAGTATAAAGTATATTAAGTAAGTTAGATAGTAATAATAATAATAATAACGACGCTAATTAAGGATAATAGATACTAGTAATAATAGTAAATAATAATACTAATTAGAAGGCGTAAGATAATAACGCTAGCACTAAACGCTAAAGCTAGATGAGACTAATAACGATAACACCTTCTCACTTTTCTCAAAATTAAGCCCCTATATTATTCTAGTAGTTAGTAATTAAGTAGTTATAAACTATTTAATAATAAAAGTAAAGTTAAAAAGTATAAAGTAATATATATATATATATATATAGCTAAGGTTAAAAGAGGTAGTTAGAGACTTAAGAAGTTATTAAGTAATAATTATATTATTAAAGGCTATCTATATTATTAGGAGGTATAGAGTTAGGAGGTTTATTACTTAAAGCAGGTAAAGGTTATAGTAAACAGCTAGAGGCCTTATAGAACTATTAATATAAGATAATTATTAACTATTAGATTTATAGCTAGCGAGAAGTTTAGTTAGCGCATATAGAACATAAACGAGATAGAACGCAGTAGTATTCTAGATTCTATTCCTAATAAGTGTCTCTTTTTATTAGATAAATATAAGAATCTAGACCGAGATGAGGGCGTAATACTATAATAGAGTAAGGGAGAAAACTTATTAATTATACTAAGCACTCTACTTTAGGCGAAAAACCCCCCTAAAAATGCCTAAATACTTATATATTAATTTTCTAAATAACTATAAGAGATATAAAAGTAAATATATAAATATAAGTTTAACTAACTTATACTTTATTTATATTTTCTACTTATTTTATACTTTAAGTTATATAATATTATAAGAGAAAATAGGTTATTAAAAAGAAGTTTAGTAGTATTATCCCTATAGTATTCTACCCTATCTTTACTTTAAATAATTAAAGAAGTATAATAAAGATTAAGAAAGAAGATAAAAGTAAAGCTAATTAAAACTAAAAAAGCTTAAAAATACTTATTTTTATTTAATCTTTAAAAAGTAAGAATTAATGAATTTTTTCTATAAACTAAGCTAAAGAGTCCTAAAAGCTCTTCTAGAGGGATAATTACTAAAATTATTAAGAAAAATAAAAAAAGTATAAAAATAAGTATATTTCTTACTTATCTACTTAGTCTTTTTCGTTATAAGCTAATTAGGCTTCTATCTACTTATATAAGCTATTTCTTTCTATAATAATGCTTAACGCCTATAAAACCGCCTATCTAGCCCCTTACCTTTAAGTTAAAATTGCTAAAAATTCCAAGTTCTCTGCCCCCTTCTAATACTTAAGGTCGCCACCAGCTTTACTTATCTAGCTAGCACTAGAGCCCCGTGCTGGGGAGAAAATCACATTCTGAGTTCATTCGTTTTATCTATTGCTAACACGTACTTTCCGTTTCCTTCTTTTCTTTCCTCAGACGACGAAAGGTACATTTGGTATGCTATATCTAGAACAAGACGGAACAAGGTAAAAGACTGCTAAATTGAGGCCGGCTGTATTCCTCGATGCTCACCTCGCTCTGCAGCATCAGCCAAGACTTTCATGCTAACACAGGATGACCAGTCTGAAACTCAGCGCCAGGCATTGTGATTGCGACTGGACATTTGAATGCGGATAGGTTCCATCTCTTCAGCCCTGTGTAGGCCGGCTGAAATGGTGCAAGTGGAGACAGTCACAAGCACCAAGGCGTTGGCTCCAACAGTAACGGCAGAGACTGCGTGCATAGTGAAGAACGAGAGATCTAGATGTCCAGTCAACCGGCGAGCATATCCTGGCCGGGCGTCTGGCTTGTTGCCGGTCTCAGGAGCTGAGAGAGCCGCGTCATCCGATGATAGCCGTGTCACAGACTCTTCAGACCCCCAGCGAGCCCGCCGGATGGGATCGACATGTTCACTATCGAAGGCTACACATCTGCCGAGGCTGTCGAGGTACCTGCCGGGATTGCTGATGTGAACATTGAAACACTCTCTTCCTTGAGGCGGATTTCCAATGCCTCGATCTTCTGGAGTAGCCGCTTATTGAACCGGTGGTTTGGGCCCAATCCATGTCCACCCACAATCTTGATGTTGGCCTCAAGCTCGCGACACAGCTTAAATGCCTCGTCCAACCTCCCCTTCCTCTCGAGGAGCTGGACGAGCTCCCAGACGTGCCATATCCGGTCCGGATGCTCCCCATCAATATCGCTGGCTTCAGCGTATTTGTCCTTGTCACAAGCCGCGTGCAGATACTTCTCGGCCTCGTCCAAACGGTCTTGCAGTATGAGTACCTCTGCGTACCACTTCTTGCCAGCCAAAACACCTAGATGGCTATCTCCAAGATTTTCCTGTGCTATATTGAGCGTATCGAACATCATCTCGGAGATCTCAGACAGTCTTTTCTGATCCTGGCGCCAACGCGCCGCGAGGATCCGGCCCCTTTGCGCTCGACCGTAGAGCGTCAATGGGTGACGCCGGCCGAAGATAGTCTCACGTCGCGCCACGACGTTCTCACTTAGCTGATCCGCTTCCATCAGATATTCCTCGCGCTCTGCTTCTGGCTTGCTCCGAGCAACGGTCATCAAAGTACTGGCAAGATTCTCCTGGTAAACGAGCTGCTCTTGCTCAGGAACAGCTTCAATACCCTCCTCAATATTTTCTCGGACAAGACGCATTGCCTCGCGGTGTTGGGAGAGAGACGCCTCAAAGTCGTTGTAAAAGAAATACACAGATCCGATCAAATTGATGCAGTGAATGGTCTTTCTGTGATTAACCCCGTACGCTTGATTGAGGCCGGCGAGGGCCTGGTTGCAAAACTCGAAAGACTCTGTGATCCGGCCTAGAAGTAATACACTTTCGGCAAGCTCTATCGTGATATCTAGAGTTTGAGGATGCTTCTCTCCCAATGTCTTGCGGCGCGAAGAGTATACTTGCCGCAGCAGTTCGGTAGATGCCTTCCGGCGAGTCTGGAAGAGCAACGCCTTTGCTAGCCCCAGCTTTGCGAGATGTGCAAGTTGGTGATCGGGCCCAAGACGCTGTATGAGATAATCATGTACCGTAGAAAGTCGGTCCTGCGCTTCCTTGTACGCGCCGCACTCTAGGAATACCTTGCCAAATCTAGCGTTTTGGCTCACTTGTAGTCGACTCTGTGAGAGCCCAGACGACGGCTGTGCTATTCTCCGTGCCCATCGAATGAACCACCAGTCGTTTTGGCCGCGTTCCAGGTTTTCACTTATTCGATCCTCGATTATCTTTGCGAATTCGGATGCCTTTTCGATATGCGGTTTCAAGGCCATTCGGAATGCTACATCCACGTCCTCATTGCCGCCCACTAGACGGACTGAGTTTGAAAGAATGCCCAATGCGTACTGGCAGAACAAAGCCTGCTTGGCAGCAGAGAGGCTCGGTCGCTCGCGAACCCACTGGTGTACCAGGGGGTGCATGTAATACGCATCAATTGAGTCCTCCTCATCTTCTTCGTCGGAGTCGCCCTTGTTCCCCATCTCGTTCTTAACCAGTCTGTAGTCTATTTTCGCTCTTGTGATGAGCGATCGAGACGCCAAGAACCGCAAAGCCTTGCGCAGACGGTACTCGACTTGGTTCTTTAGGTCTTTCATGTTCAGATTTGCCGGGTTTTTCAAAGCCTCTGGCAAGAGAGGAGGCGAATCAGAGAGGCTAGCTGTGGCCTGGATGACCCGTTGTACAGCCTGAGCCCAAGACACATGAGATCTGAGACCAAGACGTTGTAAAATCTCCGTCTCCTTCTTCTGGCTCTCATTTCTCTCGACGACTTCCCTGATTGGGTTCACAGCAGCTTCTAGAAGAAAATCCACTCTGATGTTCTGGGGATCGAGGAATGAAAATATTTGGAGAAGCTCAATAGCATCGGCAAAACGTTCGTCTCCAGGTTTGTTGAGCTGGTTGAGCGGGCTGAACGTGAGCAGCTCAAAGCTGGCAAAAACAGACATCTTGTCGTTGTCATCCAAGGCCTGGGCGTCCAATGAACCACTTTGAGGGTTAACATTCTGATGTAAGCGGCGTTGTCTCCAGCGTTCGCGTATGATATCGGCTTCCTTCTTGAAATAGACCATGTATTCCCGCATCTTCAAGGCATGGTGGCGTATGGCTTTTCCTGCGTGTACAAGTGCCAAGGGAAGGTAATGAAGGCTCTTGCAGATATTCGCAACCTCTTTCAAGACCCTCTTTCCTTGAGCCTCCCTTTTTACCGCAGATGCAGCGAGAAGCAGATCGTGTGCATCGTCTTCGTGCATAGAACTGAGACTGACGTGGCGCTTTGGGCCAGCGTTGTCAAGATCAATCTTTTCCGGGTTTCGTGTTGTGACTAGAACAAAGCCGTTTTCTCCAGGCGGAGCCAAAAGGTCGAGGGATAAATTTTCGTCGTCGGCGTTATCAATGATCAAAAGCCACGGATGCACTGGGTGTTGGGCGCTTAGGTGCTCTTTAGCTGCCGGCATCGTGCTGTCCTTGAAGCCAAAGGCCTTGGCCATCTCAATGTATGACTGAGTCACGTTGGTCTCGCTGCTGGCATCGACCCAGAACACCCCCCAGAATTCCCGCCTATGTTCAGTAGCATACCTGAGAGCCATCTCTGACTTCCCCGAACCAGGTAAGCCGTGAATGACGAAACGCTTTTGCGCGGATGGTGGTAAGCCGGTTTGCAGGAAAGCCCTGCTGATCTCGTCTAGATGGTTCTTTTGGCCAATGTAGTGGTTGTTGCCAGGAGCTCGTTCTGTGAAATACCTGTTTACCGGCCTTGAACACCAGAATTCGTGTACCTTCTCTGCCGTTTTGATTACCGCTCCCACAACAGGGTTGTTCTGCGGTCTTCTGACGCGGAGGCGGTCTGCATCTGCCTTCAGATGCATTGCTGCATTGTAGGCGTCAATCTCGATCGTGGTTAAGCGGTCCCAGCCATCTTTTGACTCACACGCCCTGTTCATATCATACTCCTTCGCTATATGCAGGATGCGTTTGTCGAGGTCGAGTACTTTCCCCAGCACACGCAGAAGATCAGTGTTATTGCCCAGCTTATGAACCATGTCTTCATATCCCTTTACCACTTGTAGAATGAGAGATCGAGGGTTGGCGGTCTGCTGTTCCCCATCGCAGTTGAGCCAATGGTTGAGATACTTCTTCAAGGGATTGGCGGCCTCCATCAGGCAACGGTCCACCACAGTATGAACTACCTCCCAGATTGCGAGCTGACCGCAAGGACGGTGGTCGTAAGTGGTGGGCTGGAGGGCGCTGAGCTCCTTGCACTGGGAGAAGAGCGATTCAACAGCTTCCTTCAACCCATAGGGACCGTTTTGGATCTCATCCTTGCCCCAGTCATCCTTAATCTGGACCATGGCCTTTATGATGTCATCCAGAGCTCCTTGCAATTCCCTGAGGCCATTGAGGCCAACGTCAACAACATGCTGAGCCAGACGGCCGTCGGCGGCAACGGTGGAACCGGTTGAGGTGTCCAGCCTCATTATTGTCGTGTCAGAGGAAGAAAAACAATTGTCGTCGGCCATTTCTGTACAAGAATGGGGCCCACGTCGAGCTGTGGACAAGAGATGGGTAGGTAGTTGGCAAACCTTACGGAGCCAATTTCAAATATCTAGGGGCGGGAGAGCCTTGGACATATGAAGCTAGCCTCGGCCAACACCCCGCCTGGTCTGAAAGGGTTGGAGCAGAAGAGGGGGTTGGATAAGCGGTGGAATTGTCTATATATAGAAGGTGATCCAGTCAGCCCCATGCAAAGGCTGCAGCTGGCTGCGGACAGTTCCAGACTAATACTTGCGCAATATGACCAATCGCAACCATCTTCGCTCAGCATGTTGCCCTCTACCAGCCCAGTTTATAAAGAAGTGGACGTAAGGTAATCTTGGCAAATGCCCGTGATACGAGAAGGTTGATACCACGGGAGGGTGTTCTGGCTACATGTACGAGGCTGATTGGCCGCCTGGTGCAGACATGGATGGTTGCAGGTGTGAATGTTATCACTTGGTCATGCAGGTTAAGTCACACAGTGGCTGAGGCAAAATCAGCTTGCTTGTGACGGGTCAGAGAAAATATTTTGGGCTCTTGGTTGTCGTGTAGGATAGATGCTGACACCCGAGTGGCCACCTAATGCATCCCAACTGAGGCCCACGGTCGTTTGAAAGAGAATGGAATATTTCTGCTTTATATCTAAGCACTACTCTAACAGAACTTTGGTTCCCTCTGCACTGGTCAACACGATGCCCAAGTTCTGCCTCTCCGCCCCAACAGGCTCATTGGGCTCCCCCGGGGGGAGTCGGATACCAGGGTACCTGTGCAAAATCCGTATGATAGCATAGCTTGACTCCATGATTGCATAATCCTCTGGTAGAGATGTTAGAACGACTCGTATTGTTCATCGACACTGCATTGGAGAAATGAAGTACTTACTGCCGAGACAGACGCGTGGTCCACCATGGAAATCCAAGAAGCCACCGAGACCCGCCTTGCGTATCAATTCGCCGTCTTCCCACCGACTCGGCCGATAGACACAAGCGTCAGGACCATAGACATCTTCGTTCCGGTGCAGATGATACGTAGACCATCCGAGGCCAACACCTTTTCGGAGCAGGACGGGCGATTTGCCATCAGGCCCACCCCCGCGTGGTAACACCGTCGTTCGAACCGCAAAACGGACATTGACAGGAAGCTGTGGATATAGACGAAGCGCTGATGAGGCACTGGTTAATGACAGCAGTGGGCTAGATTGCAAGAGGCCTGTGGCTACTTACTCTCATTCAGGCAGCATCGTAGGAATGGAAGTTGTTGAATATGCTTTCGCGTGAGAGTACCATTCTCAGGGATTGCTGCGTCTCTCATCTCGGACTTGAGACGTTCAATCAACTCGGGATTGCGGACGAGTTGAAAACTGTCACCTGTTCAGCGAGCCAACCAACCACAAGTGACACAATAATGTGATCAGGGAAGCTTACAATGTCCAGCTGAGCAGGCAGGCTGTTGTGTCTCGGCCGGCTATGAGGACGTGCAACAACTGGTCCCGAACAATATTTCGGTCATGCGTTTCGCGCCAGAGGTCCACAATGAAAGAATACTTTTCCATGGCAGCTTCCTCGCCATGTTCTTCCATGAAGTCCAGTGCTTTGTCGGAAAAGAAGGTGGCCCAGTCGCGGACGCCCTTGCACGCCTCTCGGAACTTTTTCGGGGTGTATAGCCAGGAAAGGTCGGCAAGACGTAGTCTTATAGCTGATACCAAGGTCGCGTAGTCGAAGTTGTCGCGGAGAGCAAGTCTTTCCTGTTCAGGCAAGTTGTGATGCGGCTCGCCAAAGAGTAGATGCGTAGTGGTGCCCAATGTGTACTCGAAGAAATGAGGCTGCATATCAACAACACCTGATCGTTGTGACTCGTCCTCGAGAGCGCGAAGAAGAATGTTAGTGTGCTCTCCGAAAGCTGTCAGCTCGGATTCTCTGATGCGCGAGAATTGTCGGCGCAGCAGCTCCCGGGAGTGGCGCCAGGCGGCTCCGTCTTGCGTGAAGATACCTTCGCCCAGGAGGGGCATAAGCCCTATCCGACGAGAACCTAGGCCGAAGTCTTCGAAACGAGTGCTTAAGATGGCTTCAATATTGACAGGATCGGTGATGATGTAGCCTTCTCCAAGAATATCAATCCGCAGAGTCGGCGCGATCTTCATGTACCGTGTCTGGAACTCGAGCAAACGGCCGCTGGGTAGTGCATCGTACTGACGCTTGAGAAGATCAAGCGCGAATGGCCACTTGTACGGTAGAGTTGCCTGAACTGGTTTGCAATCATGTTGAGCTGCAATGGCTTCTTCTTCCCGCCTCGCTTTCCGATATCGCGAAAACCAACTGGCACAGTACGCCAGGGCTCCGGCGAATATGAGGCTTCGAAGAAGAAAAGCCCAAGTATTGTGTGCGTTGAGACTGATAAGAGGTATGGACAACATTGTTGCGGAAATGGATTCCAAGCACCGAAATAAGATTCAGGCTTCAATTGACGGACGATAAGAATAACAGCAGACAAAAACAGTTTAATACTAGTTACAAAGACGATTGAAAGGCGGAGTGCTCTGGGGAGGGGGTCTACGGATACGCCACAGATAGGATGAGTCGGCACTCATACTGCTTTTGACCGAGTGCATAAATTATTGGTTTTGGGATAAGTATGGTATGCATCCAAGAACTTCACAAGAGGGGCAACGGCTGGGCAAATTTATTATCGCAGCCACCTGAATGGTAGCCTGATTCCTCTCTGTCTGCAGCGATCCAATGACTGCTTACGGACAGAAGCCGAATGATGTCACGCTGTTTTACAGCTTACCTTCTGAGCCAATCAGGCCTTGCACTTTAGTTTGATGATATCCTTGTGCCCCTCAACTTGCAGCAGGCTGGGTACCACAGCCGGTAGGCTGTCACATTAGGCGAAAGTGGAAATGGAATCGCAAAACCTCAAGACTTGGCAGACAGCTCAGCTTACAGGCGCGGCTTGGACTTGATAGTCCGGGTTTGTCCCCACTCTGCTTGTCCGGCTCGAGCGAGCCTGTTCACTGTTCATGGGAGCCATCAATAATTTTGTCGAGATAGCGTCCGTGGACTCCAGCATGCCGACAGCCTCTGATCTAATCACCTATATCGGTGTTCCGCTGACCATCGTGGGCTTGCTTCCAATTGTCTACAATGTGGTTGCCACTCTGCTCCATGTAGATAAGATTAACCGGTCACTACGCCGCCATGGAATTACTGCCACAATCCATTCAGACATCTTCAACCGCATCGTTGAAATCGAATTACCCAAATTCTTCATTCAGCCGCTGGGGCAATCTTCCGTTGACCTTGCCACCGACAATCCAACAATCGCATCAAATGACGGTATTTTACTGAGGTTTGTGAGCTCTACCCCACCGGCATCGAGAGAAGGAGACATCCCGTCGTCGCCAGAACAAAGTCACATCCTAGGGAGCACTTGGTCATTCTTGGAATGGGAGACGTCCCAAATCGGTTCTCAGACCCAAAGAACACAGCCCGGGGACAAGCTTCGACAACCACAAGCTCGGATACGCTTCTGGGACCTTATACTTCGACTTTGCCAGTTGGGCGCGCGAGTGACAGTGTATGAAAAGGGATGGCCTGTCCTTTACAACAACCCACTACAAGCGAGAAGGCATCGTTTGATGACCCTGGATGACCGACAAGAGTCATCTTTGACACTTCAAGTGGCCTCATACAGCGACTCCGACGGTCCTATGTCACTTGAGTTCGAGCGAACCGGTCCTAGGCGCGATTGGTCGTCTTTGCAGAGCGGTGGATCAGCAAGATATATGGTCGGATGGATCAGTCTTCCTTGTTATGCCCATCAAGATGAGAAAAGTCAAGAAACGAATGATGGACTGGCGACAAAAGCGGGCTCGATAGATTGCCACGTGACAAATGTCGGGTTGGTGCACGCCGGCCGTTTCAATATCGAGCATTTGCGAATCAAGGATGGCTTTGGTAACGAGGGAGATTGGTTCGCCAGCTGTGCAATGGTACTCTACGCTCAAGGACCAACTCCAATCTTGGACTACAGAATCCCGACCAACATACGCCGGCTCGCGAAGCCAGAAATCATCCCAGAAGGTGTTATCGGCGTAATCTATGGCATGGGGGTTGAGAAAATTCCACCCAGAATTACCAGGAGGTACCTTTCTGGCCGGCAGTATCGCAATGAGGAAAGGGACAAACAAGAACAGATCAATGGCAGGACTCAAAGGGAGACAGAAAGTCAGTATATCCTTGCCATGGAAGCTTTGGCTCCTTAATACAGAAACTAATTCGCATAACAGTACGGAGAGAACTGGATGCCGAACTCAAGGACTACATAAATCGTATTGAAAAGCTGCTGTTCACTCCTCCTCATAAGGGCCCCGAGCTCCAAAAGCTCAGCATCGACTGGTTGAACAGCCAAGGCCATACTCATATTCCCAATGTCGATTCCGCAACAGAAGCCGTGAAAGCTATCCTGTCTCGCATGGTTACGGACCGAGACTTTTCGAAGTCTTTGGGTCATATGTTAGATCTCTGGTGTGAATGGGCAAGGAGAGGCGCAATAAATGTGGTGGACTTTTGTAGCATCAACCAGGAGAGAGCGACTTTCGCTCAGGCGAGCCTGGTGATTGTGGCTCTGTCTGAAGTTGATAATGGAGTCAATGGACCGGCTGCTGCGGTGACCAGCATGCAAGAATGCGCAGCCAAGTGGGAGTTTGTGGAGCTGGGATAACAAGTCAGACGTCGTACGTAGTAATTTTGTCATGCTACTTCATCATCATGTATCTACGCCAACGTCAATTGAAGCTCCTCGTGATGGTCAGTAACGTAATAGGAGGGTCTGCTAAGAGAAGCTTGGGATTCATGCTATAGATCATCTACAACTGTCTCAGCACACATTTTACGCTGAATATAAAAGAGAGAGGTTGTTATAAAGGGGGGACTATAATTACTAAGTAGTAATTACGCCTTATTATTAGAATAGAGACTTTTTATAAAGAAGGATTGTCATAGGGCCCTGCGAGCCCAGCGCCCCCGGCCTTCGCTGGGGTATCGTCAGCTGTTTCAGGGAGAGGGGCCTACTTCTAGCTACCACTTAGCTGCTAAAGGGTAAGCTAAGATTCAGTTCTTATTAAATATAGACCCTAACTATGTTATTCTCTTAATCCTAACTACTATCCTATAATAAGGATATAAAGATCTCTAACTACTTCTCTTAACTTTAGCTATACTTATATATATATATATTATACTAAATAACTTTATAATCTATTACTTTACTTTAATAATAAAATAGTCTATAGTTATTTAATTATTTAATTATTATAAATTATTAAACTATTAACGTATCCTCTCTTATATATACTACTTATACTACTAATACTATCTTTATTATTACTTTACTATTTACTATTCTTTTTATTTAACTAAACTAGTTAATACTTTTATAGCTATACTATATATATTAATACTCTCTCTATTAATTAATATAAAGTATACTTACTAATAAGCTTTATTAAACTTATCCTTATACTTAAGTTTAACTTTAAGCTACTTCTTTTTTAGTATTATAGAGAGTTTATATAAAGAAAAGCTACTCTTTAGGATAGCTAGAGGTATATATAGCTTATATATAGAAATATCTAAAACTATTATTTATTACTTTAATTTTAATATAGAGAAAGTCTTCTTTAGAAGTATTTATAAAAGCTTTAACTATTACTATTTTACTAATATACTATTAATTAGTAATAAAGTATTTATTAATATCAAGATGTCGTCACCACAGATAACAACACCTGTAGAGGCGGTGGGGTTTCACCTAGGCCACATCGGCAGTTATCATCTCCAAGAACCTATGTTGCGAAGGATAAGGCGCAATTGCTGCTTAGCAATTATAGTTCCACTTTGGCAACAACCTATGAGAAGGTCAATAGCAGACCTCAAATGCTCTTGAAATGCTCCAAGTATATCACACCTCTTCAGGCACAAGAGTATCGTCGATGTCCTCTGCAGGCTGGATTAGCAGTGGTTCGACTTTAGATGCTGGATAGAGATTGCGCACTGGTTGTCAAGCCTGCCGTAGCAGCGGCTCTTGTGGTACTGCTAGCCGTATCAAGTGGTGGCTTTACCAATTACTTGAATGATGCGTCGCCTTCAGGACTGAAGCCCCAACTGCATTTGGGATTACAGCGCAGCAAAGGTGAGATGAGCCAGCGATGCGGAAGCAAGTGTCTCAAGAAGTTAAAATGGGTGCCCCTATTTACCCCTCTTCTTAGCGAGATGAGTATGCAAGCT
This sequence comes from Colletotrichum sp. SAR 10_75, assembly GCA_025327155.1. Classification (NCBI taxonomy): domain Eukaryota; kingdom Fungi; phylum Ascomycota; class Sordariomycetes; order Glomerellales; family Glomerellaceae; genus Colletotrichum; species Colletotrichum sp. SAR 10_75. Next base: position 6,733 of record JAKMWT010000240.1, on the reverse strand, counting down.
GGCTCGTATGTTGGCGGCGAAGATGCTATTTCCAGCCAAATCATGCATGGTGCGGTTGGGAATTGCATGGTGAACCAACCAGCCAATCGTGACTTCCGTAGGTAAAGCCTAGTGCCTATGATCCATGACCTTCAAGCTTCACTTCTTGTCACAAGTATCATATTTGACCATGAACATTCACTTGTTATTCTTTCTGTTAATAGTAGAAATCATCCAATCCAAGCAGTCTACAAATCTGGCACCAAACATCTGGTGCGGTCATCCTCGGCCGTTACTCTTTCATGACCAGACAATTACCTGCCACTTGAAGCAGAAGTTTGAAGCAGGATAGTGTCCGGCTGGCTCCGATCCATCTCTACTTTCCTTCCGTTTCTGCTCTCTCACTGCTGACTGCTGTCACGATGTCCATCTGTATCTGTGGACCCTCCGCTGGACTCTGCATCTCATAAGCAGGGACTTCAACAGATCGCAAACTAGGCGTGTCATGCATACTCGCGTAAGACCTTGTTCTTCCCCAGCCTCTTTGGCCACCATGCTGCCACCACCACCAACGCTTGTGGCTACTGCCAGGGGTGATCTCCCAAAGCGGAACTCTCCTACTAGCTGGGCCGCTGATTATGACGGTATTTCCGAACTCTCGTATTGGCGTTCTCATGAAAGCGAATCGGTCGAGGCCTGTGTCGTGGGCATCTTTGGGCGCACTGCATAAAATCGTCGTCGTCCATAAGATCGAGTTGAAGAGCCCATTCAGAGCCAGAACGCACCCCGCAAAGGCGAAGTAGGGGACCCCAAGGTCGATGCCCTGCAGAGAGGTAATGCGTCCTACTACCAAGGGGACGCTGCAGGCTATATAGACGAAGGGATAAGCGAGAAAGGCTGGGTGATACCCAGACGGCCGTGGGCCTTCCTGTTGTTGTGGCGTCTCGACCCTTAAGGGCGGTACGTCGCTGTGAATTGATGTACGTTTCTCCGGTAGATGACGACAACTTCGTTTCTGCCGCCAGAGTGTGTAGAAAACAAATGAGTAGAGAATAATGGTTATACCAATGGAGACTATGACCCAGAAATAGTGAGCCCAGAGTCGCCATGGGTCGTATGCATTCGAGATCCAGCACCTAGATGCCATGGAGTCCACATCAGCTCATTCAGACGTATGCAATGATTCAACGGAATCAAAGCGAAAGGGAATGTCTTACCACACATTGGCTCTCATGAAGAAGGACTCGCCGGGAGTCTCCGGGTCCGCTTCAGCCACCCGGACCCCCGCTCCGTTGATGCTGAAGTCGAAGATCCACAGCCCAGCAATCGCCGTGTAAACTGCCCATGGTGGTGGCTTGATACCCAACCCCACAGTCAAGAAAGTGTTCACTGCAATTACCGCGAGAAAGAGACTGGCCGCTAAGTTGCTCGTCGACCCCAGCCAGCCCTGCGCCCAACATACCCCTGATGGTGCAAAGATACCATCAACTGCTACCCAATAGGAGCTCAGCCCATATGCAAGGGCCTCCATCATATCCGCAAGCAAAAGGTTGTAAACAAGAATCGGAAACGGGTTGCGCACTTGTGGCTCGGCATCTTCATCGGCTTCTTGAGAATTGGTGTCGGGCGGTCTTTCTTGGGCTTCCGCAGCTAATCGGTCCAGCTCCAGAATACGCTCAAAGCCGGTGGCCCCAGAGCATGGGGCATCGAGCCCAAGGGATAGGTCGGGGAACTGCGGGGCGGCAGCTGTTGCGGCGGATGCATTTCGTCGACGGGCCCTTCGCCTCTTCCGCCTTCTCTCTTCCAAACGTTCTGAAAGGAGCTTGTACGAGATGAAAAGCCACAAGGCAGTAGTCGACACGAATGACAAAAGCGAGAAAGCCGTCAAGACGATCAAGCCCAGCCGGTGGTTTTCTGGGAGAGGCGCCAATGTCCCGCGTTGCGCCGCGGCTGACATGGTGAACGGGCATCTAAGAAGGCCATGAGGAACTGATGGAGACGTTCGAAAGCGTGGTGGGCAGCAAATATAACGCAACCCCTCATTATTTGGGAATATGTGCGCCCTTACACACCTAGGTTCAGCCTGTCTTCTAAGAATCTTCTTCCAAGTTACTAGCTAAACCTTGAATCATGGTTTGAGGTTAGCCCGAAACTCTTTTGTTGCTACTCCAATAGGCGCGCAGGGTACCGTGAACGATCCGACGCAGGTCGCGTCGCTGCAAAGTCTAAGTAAAAGAACACCTCTTAGTTCCTGTTTCATACCTAGTTGTCAACCAGAGATGACGGCGACTATTTGTACCACATACATGGCAACATGTGATGCTTTGAAGGTAAAATGGCGTTTACACAGGTGTGGTGCGCCCACTGGGGAAGCAGAGCGCCTGCAGCAAACCTTGTCCCCCGCGGAGAATATGCGCTGCCCACCTAGATCGGGCGGGTTATCCGGCGGGAGAGGGTCTGGAAAGAGCATGGGTTCCCAATCGTCAATGACTAGAGCTACCGGAAATACGAACGTCTCGCGAAATGGTCAGCAACAGTTTTGCCACGTGAGAATAGACTTCAGCCTGACTAGCGAAGCGTTGGATAAGTGAACATTGCCATGACTCTGCCGTCGGCGACATCGGCGATAATTTGCCCATTTCATCCTTTTGAGATACCCTGGGCCATTTTTTGATAGAAGCTCAACCTCACGGGACACCTTGCTTCACACAGACAGTGTTCCTCGATGGTGAGCTTTGACCTTTGTCTCCGATTTTATGCCTACAATCTCAGTGGTTTGGAAAGCACTATGCTGCCAAGGCTCAGTTGGCAACCACAACAGCAGTACTCAAACAGGTCAAATGAATCGTTCTCAACTCTTGACGGATTGACAACGCCATCAGAAGTCCTGATGTCGGAGGCCGGAAGTTGCGCAACGCCGTCGGCACGTCGGGCCCCGCCTCCAAATTAGTCCCCTTCCTTCTCTCCATAAGTTGTCTCAAGGGATGGCAGTGTATGATGAGGGGATTACGGGTTTCACCTGATCGATTCATAGATCGGTCCAAGCTTCCAGACCTCGTGGCACCCTTGGGGTCTCGTCAGGGATGACGAGAATGGGACTTACCGAACCATGTAATCCGTGAACGGGACTCGTCAATCACCTAGGTAGTTGCGAAAGAAGGAATTGTCTTTGATACTCAGCCTAGAATTTGGGCTTCAATTGCTGTTGTGACTACCTAGGTATCTCAGCAAGAAACATTCCACGTACTCTTAATCGGTCCACTGCACTAAGGCAACTTCCAGGGTTCTCTCTCACATGTTGATTCTGGCGTGTACACATCAAGACGTAGAACTAAAGCAGGTTTGAAGCCTACCGAGGCCTACTATAAGAAAGTATTTGCCATGCAATTGAAAAGAACTCGCTGCTGTTGACCTCCCAGTGTTCAGGACGACTATCCACACCTGTCGGCCGCAGTAATCGTTCATCATTACAGTAGCGTGAACGCCAACCAGGGTCGTGAGAACGTCATTGGCTTTCTGCACCTGGGCCCATGCAGGCCGATGGAGGCGAGGCTTCCCCGCTTCCGCCAGCTTTTCCATGTCAGATTGAACCCGCATCATGACCTGATCACACCTGATCGAAACGGTTGCGATTGTTTTCATAGTCATTTTCCGGATAGTCTGCAATGTCTTCGTGTCACGCAAGTTCCGCTATTTCTGAACGCAAAGACATCCCTATCGCGGGAGATATCGCCAACAATGTCCACAAAAGCCCCACTGACACGAATTTGTGTGCTGATTGCGCGCGGATCGACTTCGAGGCTGCCTTCTATGAGGCAGCGTGGGACGAAGCCGCAAATACGCGCCACTACATTTATCTCCAAGACTTGACCACTCGTTCGGACTGGGATCGATGGCAAAGTGATTGGGTTCAAGGTCCAAACGACGGATTCCCTCCCTCATGCTGGTTCTGCGAAAGCCTTCTCAAGAAACTGTTGAATCCAGATAAAATGAGATTCGAGCGAATATGTGGAAGGCCGTTTGAAAGACTCGTGGCGTTCGACCGATGGTACCGACCGAAGAGTTGGTATCGCTTTTTTAGGGATGGTGGCAAAGGCCCAAAGTGCTGGGCCCCGACGGCTTACCAAAATGTTGGACGGGACGGAATCGAGAACGCATTCTACATATCCGCAGTACCAGCCACGCCCCCTGACGAAAAGGCGTCCAAAATGATAGACCCCCTCGTCTGCGTCAGAGGCTCAGGGATGTCGGGGTTGTTTGAGCCCCGTCTAACGTCTCAGTCCGTGGACTTCGGTCTCGTGAGAACGTGGCTACAAACTTGCAACGAGCATCATCCTCAATGCTTGAAGAATCAAAGCCGCCCGACACCACACATTCGACTTATTGACTGCGTTGAGAGGCGTATCATCCGAGCAGAAAAGGGCTCACGCTATGTCGCCCTCAGCTACGTCTGGGGTTCGGCTCCAGCCACAGCCACGCCATCTTCGAACACAGAACTGGGAGACCTTCCACGAACCATCGCGGACGCGATTTCAGTGACACTCAATCTAGGATATCGATATCTCTGGGTAGATAGATATTGTATTCGCCAAGACGATGAGAGCGACAAAATGGAACAGATCCAGATCATGGACCAGATTTACGAATGCGCCGTCTTGACAATTATTGCAGCCGCAGGAAGAGACGACAATTATGGGCTTCCCGGTGTTGGGAAACAGAGAATTGTGCAAACTTGGAGAAAGGGGCCGTTGAGCTTCGCTCAGCTCAAGTACCCTGAAGATGAAGTAGAAGGCTCTGTTTGGAATACTCGAGGATGGACCTTTCAAGAAAGCATTCTGTCCCACCGAAGACTAATATTCACCGAGTCCTCAGTATTTCTCCAATGCGAGAAGTCTAAGGCTCACGAACTTCTGGGGTATTTGGACCTCACTGGTACGAACGCAGAGAAAGTCGTCGAAGAGTACGACTCGGCCATGGCTGTTTCCAGTATCAGCAGTTGGCGCTCCGTCATGGTTTTCATTCCGACTGAAAATAGTTCAGTCTCGATCACGGACAATTTCGAAAAGTTCAAAATGACTACGACCGCATACTCAAAGAGAAACTTTACTTATCCAGCCGATATGTTCCATGGCCTGCGGGGGATTTCGAGGAAGTTTGAAAAGACCTCAGCTCCAATTTACAACATTTTCGGCATTCCCTTTGCACTTTACCATGATCAAATTTCGGCCGAAAGATTCTTTGTATCTGGCCTAAGCTGGCATTGGGAAAGAACTGGTTCACTAGATGAATCATCAGAATGGCCACACTCGTCAATGTTTCCCACCTGGAGTTGGGCCAAATTTTTGGGCGTCGGTATTATTTGGGGACAGTCAATTCAACTCAAAGATGATCTATTTCTGTGGCCAACTGGGATTCGATTCCGCACGAATGAACACGCTCCCGCGTATACGCTAGAAGACTGTATCAAGCTCAGACAACAGGTTTCGCCCATGCTTGAGTTCCACGTTCTTGAAGTCGACGTTTATCTTCTTTCGGTCCCTATCTTTCTTACTATCACGGAGGACACATCGGAAACTACCGTCTCTTTTTGGGCGGAGCCCCGAACCTCCTCATGGTCAACGCCGGTTGCGTGGTTGGAAGATCCCATCATGAACGGGAATAGACTCAATATTGTGGGCAGAGAGGCAATCGCCGAACAACTATCCGCCGGGAGCTGGGGTATGATGGTTCTGGCCACAAATGTCAGGAAAGTAACCAAGGGCTACTTGGAGACCTTCTACTTCTTCATACTGGAATGGGAGGTTGTTGATGGCAGTCGGCGGGCGTACAAAGTGGGACGAATGGAGATCAAAGCCAACGCCGAGCCAGGGGAATCCGGGCTAGAACGTCTGATTAAAGAGCATGGTGTCTCGAGAGAACAAGTAAAAATTCACTGAGTGTACTCCATTTTAAATTCAGACTTTTTCAAGGAATACCAGCTTCTACCCAGAAATGGCCTTTATATAGCTCTTGGTAGTTGATTGAGACGGTATTGCATTTGCCTACTACTCCTAGAGGCGGTCTACTCATGGCTGAGTTTCCAGCCGCTGAAGGAATTAATGGTAGTACTGGCAAAGAAAAAAGGGCGATGAGATGTTCTTCTGCCTCCATTTTAGACAATGCCTTGGTCATGTCCTGGTAAGTATGGATGTCAAACGATATCACGTGATTGGCCAAGAAAACACTCATAGCTGAATGGAATGAATGCTGATATATCAATACGTACCTGTGTCTCCCTGGCGTCCACCATCGAGAGACTCTCGTTCATTTCTTGCTGACAATGGATCGGATCGAATTGTGACTTCCGGAGAATTAAGCCCAGACCCAAACGTTCAGCCACGAGAACAATAAGATACGTGTGTTGGTCTCACTTACGCATCTTTGAAGACGCAATTTGATCCCATTCATCGTGAGTTTGAGTCTGGAAAAGACGCGAAGTTAAGCCATAAATACCAGCTGGTGGCCCCACCAACCCATCCATTTCTGTTGATGGTGTTCAGTCTGCCATGGCGAGCGCGATTGTTGTCGCCGAAAAGTCGATTGCTTCTGGGCAGGGACTACAAGATTTTCGAGGACGCTACGATGTAACGAATCAAGCCAAACACCAGCGAGGCTTATCACGGCATTCCTCGCTTAGACATTTGTCTCGGGAAGCAATGCACACAGCCCCGCCGGGGGGGGGGGGGGGGGCGGCGGGGGGGGGGGGGGGGGGGGG